>VZSZ01000324.1:556-18742 GCA_013398815.1 Ibidorhyncha struthersii
GAAGCACTCGCAGAATGGGCCTCAGGAGGCGAAGGGGTGCCAGCAGGCCCTGCGCTGCGTCGGCAGGGTTTAGGCCGGTTTAGCTGCTTCAGGTGCCCCCGATGACATTGTTGGGGCAGTTTCCAGGCTGGGTGCTGGCGTTGGGCGGTGTGGGCTCGCTGGCCGGCCCCGCCATGGCAGCGCTGGGAGCGGTGCTGGAGCTGCACGGGGAGGCTGCGACGCAGGGCGGGCTACGAGAGCTACGCTAACTCAGCACAAACAGAAGTGTCAGCGGGCCCGTGAGCACTAATTGCACAGGCGCTTCTGCCTGCTGCATTGACGGAGGAAGCCAAACCGGCACGGCTGAGCCGGCGCGGCACGGCCGGCTGCACCGGCAGAGCCCGGGCAGCAGGCGTTGGCTCTCTGCCGGGCGCTCAGCCCTCCGGGGTAAAGGAGCTGAACCACTGGGGAAACAAGTGCTTGTAGCTGGTTATAGAGGCATAAATAGGAAGAGAATCTAGACTTCCTGAATTCCAGGCAGTGCTCTAACCCCAAAGAGCATAATTAAATATTTAAAATAACCAAACAAACCTCTTCTGCCTTCCTTAGCTCTTTACACCCATCTCGTTGCCAGTCCGGGTCTGACGGTGATGGTGCCGAGTGCTCAGCACCTTTCACAGCCAGGCCCCCGTTAGAAATAAGGAAAGGATTAGGGAAGAGGGTCTGTCTTCTTAAATAAAGAAATAAAATTTAGAAAGCATTATGAATTACATTAACCCTCTGCTAATTATTATTATTTACACCAATTAAAAATTAGTTGATGTCATCCGGAATCGAACAGCCAACTGCTATGCGAAGTAGGCCCAGAGAAAGAGCCCAGCACATACACATAATAGCAAGTTGATGTTCAGGACATGTTTCACTAGCGGTTTCTCCTCCAGGGAAGCCATGGGAAGCGGCTCGGGTTTAGTTGGCGCCACGTTCTCGGCGTTTTCCTGTTTGCGCTCCATCCCGCAGAGCCACAGAAAGGTGGTCATCAGTTTCGAGTTCCCTTTGGCATTAGTCGTACCTAGAAAGACAGTCAATAGTGAGGTATAAATCTCACTAACGAAACCCATCCGAGGAATGTGTCAGGGTAGTCCTGTACAAAGGGTTTTGATGCAAAAATGCACCAGTGTTCTTTAAATGAATACACTAGCTACACTGAGATTTAGGAATCCCTTCAATTAGCATCTTTTGGGGACTGTAGTATCAATTTCATTCCTCCCTGGAGGTCTGACCTCAAGTTCTGCTGTTCCCAATATTTAATAAAGATTAACAGTAGACCAAGCCTAAAAGCTCAGCTGTAGCTGCTTGGTGCCCGTCAGCTTCCTTTTGCAAGTGCATGCTCTAGTCCCTTTGGGGTTACTCCACGCCACACACGAGTAAATTGAATTTTCCCAGCTCTGGTGTGGGTTAGGACATACACATCTAAATGCTGGGAAGGCAGCACTCGTGCACGACAAACGTGAGGCTTCCCAGCAGCTGGGAGATCTGCACCATAATTCATTAACTTACTGATCTTTTCAACAGCTTTTTATAGATCAAAGGAATACACAGCAAAAGCTGCGAAGTTACATAAACAGTGTCCCAAGCCTGGCAAAAACAAGTGATGGTAACCATCGCTGGAAAATGCAGAGTGAGTTGCTATGCGTATTTGTACCTAATACCGACAAGTACAAGTTTTAAAAAATGTAAATCCTCCTTCACTGATCTGTCAAGAACTCCGCCCAGGGCTCTGGGTTCTCCCTGCTGCTAGAGTCGATCAGAAAACATCACTGAAAAACAGAAATGGAATTTCATGAAAATAATTGTGCTTTTCCTCCACCCTCCCCTTTTTCAACCAGTTCTCCTGGCAGCAGGTGCAAGCAGCACCAGTCGCTGGTGCAGGATAATGGGCATGGCTTTCTGTATCCCATCCAGCTCCTTCTTGATTTCAAGCATATCTAATGCCATCAAGAGATGGAAAAGAAACTAAACTTCTGCTTAGGTAACACTGTCAGGTAAAAACCTTTTGGCATGCCCCGAAGTTACAGAAATCCAGAGGAAGTAGCTTTAACGTTTCTTGTCTTCTTTACATAATGCCTAGGGCTGTTAAGTGTAGGTATTACTGAATACGATGTTGGAGCACTTACATTTATTATCATTTGAACTATTTTCAGAAGCAATGCTTATATCAATCTGGAGAGCTGGGCGCTCAGCTTCACACACTCCTTTTGCAGCATCGGGGGAAGGGCTGACTGCTAGGTCTTTCTTGACTGGTAGATCCCCACGTGTGAACCAGGTAAGCCGACTTATCTGATGGCATGAAGAGCGGTGTTAAAGAAAACTGCTTTCATGGTTGTTTAAAGGACTACCTTAGCAGTAGCAGTAGTAGCCTGCAGAGAGAATACTTAGAGGGACTGAAATCTGTTCTCCTGCTCTGGTGGAGCAGGTGAACAGCAAAGTGCTCAGCTGGTAACTACAGAAGCGATGGCTACCGCCAGCATGTTGGGTTTAGTTTTGTCTGGAACATGACAGCTCTTTGTACAGATGGCATTCTTCACTCTTTGTTACTGAGGAGACATTTCTGCACGGGACCGTCACTGGATGCAGACTGAGAGCGGGTCAGTGAAGGGAGCAAAAGAATGGAAATTGTGGCCAGGGAGGAATGATTCAAAGAACTGGGGTTGTTGAGAGAAGAGAAGACAGGCGGGAGATATGATAAATTTTCTTCAAATATGTAAAAGACTCATTAAAGAGGAATGTTCTCAATATCAACGATAGGGCGGACAGAAAGGGATGAGCACAACATGAAGCTGGAAAGATTCAGGTTGCAGATGAGGAAAAACGAGTACTGCAAAGGGCAGGTGAGCTCTCAAATTGATCACACACCTCCCTGGGCATTCTCCCTCTCTGGAGACTTTTAAGAGTAAGTCCACCAGGTCTTTCAGAAATACATCAGGTTAGTCCTGTCTCGAAGCACGAGGATGCGTTGGCTGTATGATTTCTGAAGGTCCCTTCTGGCCCTTCTTTCTGCTAATAATGTTTTTCTGTAGCCTCCGTATATCTATTGAAAATAGTCAAACTGGCACAAACCTGTTCCAGAGGAAGTGTGCTCTCTGCCCTTGATTTCTTTTTTCTGCGAGTAAAAATGGTTCCTCACTAAGTTAGTAAGAGAGTTGATAAAGATGACCCAGAAGCTGGAATTTCTTGGAAAATAGAGGGAAAAAGCTAATTTGTCATGGATTAAACACACATCTTTGAACTTAAGAACAGCTCTTTGTAGCATCTACTGTTGACCAGTTTCCAGGGTGGGACTCTGGATTTATGGGACAAAATCTTAAATGGCAGCAGGGTGCTGGAGCAGAGGAGGGATTGCTGTTACAGGTTATTGCAAGTGGGATCATAAATAAAGAATGAGTGGAAACTTCCATTTCCAGATCATTTATCCCCACGTTATTCCCATGGATGTAGTGTGGGGCATCCTGGAAACCATTTACAAATAGCAAAAGAAATCTGAAGGGGAGACGCACCATTTCTTCCGAGGGGGGTTCTGTGAGCATGCTCACGACCAGCACAGTGAGCGTGGAGATGGCAGCCAGGACCATGGAGAAGTAGAGATAGTGCATGTACTTCACCACGCCTGGTCGGAGGTCGGGCTGGCCGCACTGGGGCTCCGGGTAGATGAAGTCCAGCACCAGCCGAATGACGCCCAGCAGCAGCCCGATCACCAGGCCCCAGAACGCACCCTAGGAAAGGAAGGGTATTCTTTATTGGAGCAAGCAGCACGCGTCCACCCAGGATCCAGGGCTATACCCACATGCTCAGGGTACAAGCTGGCCAGGCTTTCTCCTTGTGTTTGGGTTTGGGGTTTTTTTGGTGGGCTTCTTTTCCTCCCTTTTTTGCTCTTGCTATCTATTTCTGCCAGTGCTGTTACAGTAGCCTGGTACCTCTCCTCTGTGGGGTCAAGTGGGTCATTAATTTTGGTATGGAGGGGAAGTACAACATCTTATGCCAGAATAGTTTGAAGAGTGGTATTTCTATCCTAATGGTTGCCTTAACCCTGGGGGGCTGACAGATGCTCTCCACATAACCGAAGCCCCGGTTGGGAAGACTTTACCCTTTTCCCAGCATCAGACTTTGTGGAGAAACTGCAGGTTTAGGACTCCTGATGCCAGTTGGTCTGGCTCCTTCACTCTCTGGGCTCACTGTGCCTTCTGTAGCCCCTCTGATGCAGATAATACAAGTCCGTGTAATAAACAAGCTGATGGCTAATTAGCCCCTAACAGGCTTCAAGATTTGTGAAGCACACCCTGCAATGGAGTGATGTTGGTTATGAAGCTGGAAAGATTCAGGTTGCAGATGAGGAAAAACTGCTACTGCAAAGGGCAGATGAGCTCTCAAATTAATCACACACCTCCCTGGGCATTCTCCCTCTCTGGAGACTTCTAAGAATAAGTTCTTGGGAACTTAAGATGCCAACACTGGCATCTCACTCCTTCTGAAATGCCAGTGGAGTCTTTGAAAAACAGCAGGAATTGCTCCCTCCTGTGTGGGTGATGGTTGCTTGGGTTGTGCAGAGGTCTGGGTGCATCCACTCTCCCAAACACTGCAAGAGGCGGCAGAGCAGCAGCCTGGGGTGGTGGTTTGAACAGCAGGACTCTCATGAGGACAGCGAGGCCGCAGAGATGACTGCACTGAGCACAGCGGAGTTGTTACCTTTTCATTTGCTCTTTTCCAGAAGCAACCCAGTATAAACACCATTGCCACGGGGGGCTGCAGGTAGGAGCTGATCGACTGGATGTAAATAAAGAGCTGCCCTCCCTGGCCAGCTTGTACCAGTGGGATCCACAGGATGGAGACCACAGTGAGCAGCAGCACAAAGACCCTGTGCAAGAATAAGATGTCATTACTGTTAGTTCAGACCATTCTTTTCCAATTGCTCAGCTTGCAAGACTCTGATTGACACGTCTCCTAACCATAAGGCCTACGCTCTAGTCCTCCACCAAACCTGTGCTATATGAAGATACTACAGCTGTAGGGGGGCAGCAGGCTGCGAGGTGTGCAGAGATGTGTCTCTAATGGTCAGGCTCTGATACAAGGCATGTGTCCTAGTTCTCCGTACCTGCCAACGATCATGAGCTCCCACTCAGAGCAACGTGGACGGAAGTGTTTCCAGAGGTCCATGGTGAAAATGGTGCTGGCACTATTAAAGATGGAAGTCAGGGAGGACATGAGAGCTGCTATCATCACTGACATCATCAGGCCCCTGAGTCCTGGAAAGAAAAGAAGTACAGCTGCCCTGAGGAATGCCCAATAACCCCACTATAGGATGTCCTGGAATTCTTCTTTGAACTAGAACAGACTTTTAAAAAATGGTTTTAGCCCCAATTTTAAAATGGCAGTGATAGGGTGGTGTTAACAGTTGATTCTCATTGTTAAGCATCTGTGCTTTATTTCTTATCCAAATTTGACTGAATTACACCTCTGGATACTGGATCATCACCCATCTCTCCTGTTGCACACTGTCCCTTGCCACAAGGCCAACATAAACCCCACTGAAATGATAGTTGCAGGGTATTTTCCTCTCTGAACTTCTCTCACGGATGCCTTTTGGCTGGTGCATACCGTACCCATCAGTGCCAGCACCATTACCAAGCTCCTTACCTACAGGCAGAAGTTCTATGACCAGCTTAGGATAAGCAATATCAGAACAGCCAGACGGGTTGCCACAGATTTTTCGGCAAATTTCCGCATCTGCACAAGCCACCAGATCTAAAATAAGCAAGGGGGAGTGAGAGGCAGTATTCCGTAGCCACAATAAATGACTATATCTAAACAAGTTAGTCTACTGAATGTTGTAAACTGCTTTCTAAGTGAAACACTGGAAAGCTTGGAGAGCTTCCAGCAAATGACAGAGGACTATCCCAACACAGCGAGGTAAGGGCAGCACTGAGCTTCCCCATTTTCCCTTTTTTTCTTTCTATGCAGAAGATACAATGCGTATAGGCAGTTGACCTGCCCTGCCTAATTCTTCTTAAGGAATGTTGCCCGCCGGAGGACCGAGGCTATCCACCCACCGCTAGCTCAGCTCCTGCCCGACAGGCACATCCACACGTTCCCACCTGGGGAGCAGTTTATGACATTCCAGGGGGTAGGTTAGGATTTCTCTGAGTGCCTCAAACTGAAATTGCAAGAGGAGTAACATGTTGGGTGCAGGAGGGCCCTAAGTGTATGATCAAAACGCAGAGCAGCTGCGGGTAGCAAGCTCAGAATAGATCAGCACAACTGTTGTGGGAAGGGCTGACAGCCTACTGCTGTAGCCCGTGGAGCAGCACATTGTGCAGTAAGTGTCTGGGCCCTGCTGTAGGACGATGCGCATTCTTCCGCTTATAACTGGAAGCAAGTTTCTTCATACTTTGGGCATCTGATGCATTGAAACCCTTTTCGGTAAAGGCCATTGCAGTTCTGTAGAGTAGGCACAACCAGTAGGGATAAATAGAGGGAACAGATCTCTCCTTCAGCACTTACCTGGGAAGAGAATCCGGCTGATCATGCCCGGCATCACCATCATAAAAAGGGGCAAAATTTTCAAGTAGGAGGTCATCAAGGAGCCTCCTTTGGCGTGAGAGAGGTTTTTAGCAGCAAGGGACCTCTGAACGATGACCTAGAAATTAAGAAATGTGTTTGGTCTGCTGTCAGCAGAGAGGAGCTAGCTGTAGATGATGTGATACCAGTTGTGTTCATGTGTATACTTTATCCTCCTCTAAACTATTGAAATCTTAGAAGGGTGAACACAGAGCTTGGCTGTAGCTTTATAATTCCTGTTTCAGATCCTGAGTACCTTCCAGAAATGTAGACCTGAAAGGCACTGCTTGTGTCATCAAGTCTGAGCCTTGCTTCTGCGGGATACCATGCTGCATAATCTGTTCCTGAACTAATCATATTCAGGCTTAGAACTTTCTTTTCTTCTTCTTTTGTTGGGGACTTCCCTGAGCCAATGGCTAAGCCTGGCCAGGTCAGCAGCCCTCCTGTCAAAGCAGGACAGAGTCTGACATGAGCAAAATGAGTTAGACAAAAGAGTGCTACAGCAACATGGGGAGGCTGCTTAGGGCTCCAGTCTTGCTGGCTCTGATGTTGTCGCTAGGAGTGATGGTAGTCAGAGCCCGGGAAAGTTGAAAGAGTGAATTCGCAGGTGGTTCACATGAAGTGAATGGCTTAAGTTAAAAAAACAGACAAAAACCAAAAAAACAACAAACAAATAAACAAAAAACCATCTTTATAGACTGGGATTAACTCACAAACACATTCTTACCCCTTTTTACATTGAAATGATTCCCAAAACTTAGTTGTGTGTATCAAGTTTTGCATCTTTAGGGATGAAACCATCAGATTTTACTAAATTCCCATCAGAAATAGTAAACCAGTCCAGGCTACGTTGCAAACCCTAGGCTTGTAGTCAGATTCAAACAACCAATAGCATGTTTTGAAACCAGACAGAGAAATACGCAGTAACCCACCTGATCTGTACACCAGTACCACAGGGAGGGGATGGTCATTCCCACCAAAACTCCTGGCCAGGGAAGGTCAGAGTTAACAGGGTCTCGGAAAATGTGAAAAGCATCTTCTCTTGGCAAGCCGCAGCTACTGTTTTCCTTGCGAGTGCTGGGAATGGCATCAAAGTATTTTGTCTGCAAACCTTCAAGACCGCCAACTTCAACAAAGCCTAAAATAGGTCATGAGAAGCAGTTATCACATCTTCCCGGCACGGTACCCTGATTTTCAATCTCTGTAGTTTGCTATGGGTGATCCTCCACAACTGTTCTTTAAAAATCAGAAGCTATTGACTCTAACACTAAAACTGCTGGCTGGAGAAGGTGCTTGTTCACCTATAATACTGCTTCAGAACGTATTTCTTTAGAGATTTTTCAGGGAGTACTCATGCATTTTTACCACATAAAGAACTAGTGTACGATTATTTGTACGAGCATGTATTCCAACAGGAGAATATACAGAAAGCAGTTCCCAGAACATCAATTGAGTAATCAGTTGTGATGATCCAGCTTGTCTGTAGAACTTGGTAAAGCTTCTGTCATAATTTTAGCAATAAAACTCCAGAGGAACACTCACTGAAGACCATGAGAGTCACGGCCCCAATCAGCATGATGAGAGTTTGCAGAGCGTCTGTGTATATGACAGCTGCCAGGCCACCTAAGAGAGCAGAGAAGTAGCAAACTGTGGGAAACTGGGTTTGTTCTGTCATAGCATCTCACACTTTGCAGAAGTTTTTGACGAGGAGCGTAAGCCGAGCCCCATGCCTGGCAGGCTGGTGGGTTCTGACTGCCTTGGGGGGCAGTTCTGCCAATTCCTGTGCATGACACTTTGGCTGAAATTTCTCATGTTTTCAATCAGAATGAGTCACCATTTTGTCACTAAAAAGCCGAAGTCCAGTATAAGTACTTCTACGGGAAATACATGGAAAACCTCCAAAACAAAGCCCGAGCTGAATAAAGAGAAGAAGAAAAAAAAAAAAAAAAGGGCGGGGAGGATCTTTATGAGCAACATTACTTGGGGTGAGCACTGAGAAAGGAGCAACCTTTATTTGTTTGGGATTTGCTGCTTACTCCGTGCATGGCTTTTTTCCATTTGGCCACTCATAAACCCTGAAAGGGCACCCAAGATTGACAATGCTTTCCGCATTACACGGCTCATTCTTATGTAAATCACTTATACCTCCAAAAAGCCCAGAGGAAAAATGTATTGTGCAAATGCCTCGAGCATAGCTTCTCCTTAAAACAGAACTGACATGCACGCATAGCTGGGGTGGCTGTATAAGGGGTATTCATTTACTCTTATCTGGTGATTTTTTCTTAACAGGCAAGTTGTCAATTGCTTTCCCCCCGCTCCCGTTAGCCGTACTCATGGGAAAAGCAGATGGTATGGGAAACGCCGGACTCCTCTCTTGAGTACAAGGATGCACGGTGCATTGCATGAACACGCTCAGCTCACTAAGCAGGATCTGTGGTATGATCTGAAACTCAGCCACGTACCTGCCACAGTGTAAACAGCCGTGATTGCCAGCAGGCCTGCCACAGCGATATAGAGGTCCCAGTGTAAGGCTTGCTGAATGAAGAGGGCCCCAGCATACATATCGACCTAGAGAAAAAGATAGTTATCACAGTTGCAACGATATTACCGAGCCCCTCAAAGCTAGTAGTGCCAGCGAACGTGAACATTCAGCTGACCCAGCTCTCTCCTTTACTGGTCTGTAACTGCTTGTGGCTTCCCACAGCATCTTCTCCACCTGGCACATCCCTCTGCAGCCCCAGCTCCTGCCTCCTGTGCATTAGGACCAGGCTCGGTTCAGCATTTAAATAGTTTATGATTATTGGTCTTGGGGGGAGAGGGAGGGCGATGACGGAGCTGTCCCAAGAGAGGGGCACAGCATGCACAGGGCTCTGTGAAAAAGGCATTTGGGTGGGGTGAGCTTATCTCCTTCCCCGAGCACCAGTGAGTTGGCGGGGGGGAGATCTGTGCTGGCCAGGGGACTGGAGCACCTGCGGTGCAAACCTCCCTGGGTGCCTCGGCCCGCCGCCAGCCCCAGCACGGGTTTGCCATAATGCGAATTCCTCCCTGCTGACACGGTGACAGCGAGATAATAAGGAAGAGCGTCCCTGGGGCTGGGACCCAGCCCTGACCTGCAAGTTCTGTAGCTATGTGAAAATGCTGCATTTTGGGAGAGCTTTAAGATAGGCAAACGGCAGAGCAGAGAATGACAGACAGATATAAAAGCACCTGAACGATCCGTTCTCTCTCAGGAATTGTATTATCAGAGATTTGCATCAAATGGTCAGTTTTTTCTAGAGGAGAACCTGAGCTTAGCTGCTCGGTGCCACCTGAGCCCCATGAATAGCATCCATTTCAGAGGGGGGACACAGGCAGGCGCGTGTCAGACAGCGCGTCCCACTTTGGCCCTGTACGTACAGGAAAAACACCGGCAGGGACTTGTCTGATTTCACAGATTCATGCACTGCTGCACGGTTAATAAACAGCTAGTGAGGTGTTGTGCAAGGGTTGATTCAGTTATTTATTCAAGGCACTACATCAAACAGGTGCAATAAATCACTAAACTCCTTTCACCTGAATGCATACCAGCTCCTACGCTCTTATTCATCCTGCACACAACAGCGTTTGGTGTCTGCGCAGGCAATAAATATGCAAAGGGAAGAAACTGGGTAAGCTGCCAGATGTACAAAATCTAACAACAAATGCATCTACACTCACAACTCAACTTTTCAATGAGCTATTGCTCAGGATGTTGACACCTAGCTTTCCCTCCTACTGTAGCAAGTGTTCACATCCTTCATGGGAAAACAAAAGAAGTTATTCTCTTTGTGGGGGGTCTCAAAACAACTATAGTCTGTCTTCCTCTGTTGTTTTGATAATGCACCCTTTTCTGCTAATACAGGGAAAGGCCAGTAGTTGCTTTTCTCAGCCTCGCTGATCAGCACGTCTCCAAAGTGAATTTGACTCAGTCTGTTTCCATGTTTTTTTCTACTTACTGATATTTTGGTGAAGATATAGATGAACAAGTAGAGAATCGCCAGGAACATCTGAATTCTTTTGCCTCCAAAACGTTTTTGCAAGTACTCAGGCATGGTAGTTACCTACGCGAGAGACAAACCGTCAGAGAAGGTGGTACGCAGTCGCTCCTGCGAATTGCAGAGGGCTCACCCACGGAGCCGGTGTGGGTGGCTTGCTCTGGTAGAAGACCAGAACAGCCCTGCCAGTTGCACATTGCTGGTATTTGGTTCTCAGCTGCCTCCTTAGGCCAGTACAACAGTTTAGCAAGCACTGACTTTGCTATAATGTCTGACATAAGACTCACTATAAACTGTGATATGAGAGCCTCTGTCCATCTCCTTGGGAGATGGAGCAACTGTGCTTCATTGCCAGGGGTGGCGGAGCAGACTGACCCCCACACCCGAACCCTCAGTGCTGTTCCCAGGCAGCAGCTCTTGTCCCCTTTAGCCCAGGCCACCGGAGCAGCCGGGTGCGCTGTGGCGCACGCCCTGCCCTTCCGGCAGGTGCACAAGTGCAGCAGGAGACGGTTAAGCCCATGAGCCAAACAGGTGGTTTAAATACCAACAGATCACTAATGGACACGACATCCCATCTACTTACTCCTGCGGCTATGTAAATTGGAAGGAATAGCCAGGCCAGCACCAAAACACAAAACATCCCCTGCAAAGCAAATGGAAAGGAAGGTCAGCGATGCTGGTCAAGGCTGCGATCGGGTGGATCAATGAGGACACAGGGACTGGGTTATCCCTCGGAGGCCTCCAACCCCCAGCAGCTGGTGGTGAGTTCTAGCTCATGCGGCAGAAGTCTTGAGCCTTAGGATCTGCCAGACCTATATACCCTTGCGTGGTGACTCGGTGGTGTTGGAGTTGCCCTGTCCATGGCTACAGAGCCGCCATGCCACACTCACGTTCCACTCGTAGGCTGTTGCGGCAATTCCTGAGGCAGCTCCCGATCCAGCCAGGCCGATGAAGTGGCCACTTCCAACGTTGCTGGCAAATAGGGATGCGCCCACCTGGAAAAAGGTAGGAAATTGGATCTGGCCCTGGCACAAGGTGTTGTTCGCAGCCTCATGGGAACACACTGATGCTGTTCCCCCGCTCATGACTGTGGAGGACATGAAATCCCTCTGCCACCTCCTTCTTTTGCCTACATGTTCAGTGGCTCTGGCACCTCTCTCCAGCTTCTTTCATAATTTGCTGCCTATCGCTCATTTGTGGGCATGTTTAGGACCATCCTGCTTCCAAAACAGTGTCTAGTCTCTTGTGGGGGAGCAGGGCAGAAGGTGGAAGTAACAAGTAGAAATGTCATCAGGTTCTTATATTAGTACATACTTTTACATACTGACTCACCAGACCAGCCCACTACCTAGCAGACTGGCTCAACATAAAGCTACATCGGCAATGGGGACCACCCAGTTAATGCTGGAAATCTCCAGATCAAAGTATGCAGAGCCGGACAGGCTTTGCAAGCTGGCAAGCTGGCTCTTGCAGGGGCGCAGGGCTGCAGCAGGTGCCCTGCAGCAGCTCTGCTTCCCCAGTCTCAAATATGGAAAAAAACCCTGGGTCTTTGCAAAACCTGGATTTTATTTATTTATTTTTTTTCTGTTTCGAGAAATAAGTTCTGCTTGGACAGAAGTGTTCTTCAGTCTTGCTGTAGCCTAGGGGCACAAGCAATGTAACGATGAAGATGATACTTACAGGCCACCAAACCATCTGCCCTCCAGCTAGAAAGTAGCCCTTTACAGTGCTGCGCTGCGTCTTCCACATAGACTGAGAAAGCAGAAAAGCAGAACACAGGTTTTAGCAATCATTTCAGCTGCTGCTCAGAGCATCACCGAGCAGTTTCCCCAGTGGGAGACTCTGTACTATCATCAGATGAAAGCAAAGGGTTTCTTGAAGGACCTGCAGTTGCTGCTGGGAAATCCTGGGGGACGAGAGAGCAGCAGACGAGGGAGGGGACCAGTCAGTGCTCTAAGCCCCGTGCAAAGTTTTCTATCATTTCAGCATCCTGATTAAATGTTTACTGTGATAAGCAAACTAAATCACTCTAGATCTGCAAGGAAGGCATGCAATTTTGGACAAGAACTGCGGACATCCTTGTTATTAGGCACAGCCAGGAGAAATGCTCAGCATTGCACGTATTACTCATTGACTCCTGTTCTTCAGAGATTTCAGATGGTTTCATGCAACACCTTGAGACTTACGCACCACATTTGAAGGGCGCAACTATTAATCTCTGCCTTACGACAGCCAGATTGTGCTTTTGCTATCGCAAAAGCCATGCCAGAAGGGTGTCCTTCTGCCTTAATTATATATAAACAGTATTTTTAATTTACGGAATCCGCTGTCAAGACCACTGCAGACAAGCACAGGTGATTTATAGGACAGCAATTCCTTCCTGGATGAACAAAACGTTATTATTAGCAATACTTTGTACTTAGACAACCTCTTCCTTACAAGGGTTCTCAAAACCTTGGCAAACACTAGAGCTGAACAGCTCTCCTCTAGAGCATTGAGGCCACTTCCCCAGGCTGAAGTGAGGAAAAGGACCTGTAAACTCTTTCTTTCCGCTTGTTCAGTTGAATCCAATGAAGTGCAGCCAGATTCAAGCCAAAGTAAAATAATTTGAGGCCCAAACAGCCATATTTTTCAGTATAACTGGGCACATACAAAAGCTTTTAACAGTATCTGCTTACCCACAGCCCAACCGCGAGGACAAATACAAAGTACAGCACGAGAACAGCAATGTCTATGGAGTCCAGCATCTTCTGGGGAAACACATCCCACGGGGGGGTCACCAAGGGTGGAGTGCTGCTGGTGGTCTCCATGGTTTCTTATGCAGGCCAAGTGCTTCTTTATCTTGATGCATATATCTGTCAAAAAATGGGTTGCATGGTTAGGAGAGGATGTGGCAGCCTGGTGAAGGTATTGAATAATTCAGGAGTTATTGGCTCTGTGGCTCTAGCTGTAGTGCTGCTCGTGCCAGAGCCTTGGAGAAGGCTCTTGTCTCTGGCATTTGCCTTCATCCGTGACTCCTTTTCTGTGATGTGAAGACGCTGCCAGCAGGCAGGTCAGCTGTAGGTTGGTTGGATTTCCTTTGCAGTGGCTAATTTTCTAGCTGATGGAGAAACAGGCGCATTAGAGAGGAGGTGTAAAGACCTGAAATAGCCAGAGGAGAGGACCGGGATGTGGCACAGCCGATGATGACAGCCTGCAGGTCCAGGGCAGCAGCACTGTGGGACTGGCCTTGGTGAGAAGCTGCTGCCAGACACGTGTCCATGATAAGCAGCCGGGATGTGAAGACACGTGAACTGCTCGAGCATTGGTGGCATTTTTCCTCCCTTGCCACAGCGAGAGCTTGAGCCCGGGTGCAGGGAGTGCTTGGGTTTCCTCCTGAGAAAGGCTGGCTTCCCAGCGAGCGGGCACTGCCCTCTCCACTCCCTTATCAGGAATGGAGGCTGGCAGCATGTCGCCAAGCGCTGGGACAGACGGACCCTCTGCCACGCTGGGGCAGCAGGGATGAGCAGCAGGTACCACCGGTAGACGGTGCAGCGGTGTGGGACCTGCACCAAGTGGCAGAAGAGCCGGTGCCGGAGCTGGAGCTCCCTCCTGCACACCAGCCCGCAGAGGTGTTTCCTGCGGGTGAGATATTCATGTGCTTCTCACAGGAATAAAAACTCATTTTCTTGTCCAAAAATGCCTGATGAGGAGATGTGGCACCACTGAGGGACCCCTGCGAGGGCTCCATGGAGCCCTCCGGAGTGCCCCTGGGTGCCGGGCTGCTGCCCTTTGGAGGAAGGGGCAGAATAAAGTCCATGCAGGATGGCTGGTTGGGTATTTGAATTAACGCAGGTCCTCCTCGTTTCCTTCTCCTCCCCTCACCCAGGCTCGGCCCTGCTTCGAGAGCAGGACAGGAGGCGGGTGGCAGCCCTGGTGCGGCCAAGGCAGGGGCAAGACCCACCTCAAGGTGGCCGCTGTTGGTCACCAGGGATCCCCGGCCCCAGCACCTCACTGCCGCGCTCCAGCCACGGAGCAGGTTCAGGATTATTTCTCTTACCCCGCTGAGCTGAGGAGACGGTTCCTATGAAGAGGGGCAGAGCCGGCACTCCCCAGCCTTGGCGCCGCCTGGCAGCTGGCTCAGCCCCGGGTCCAGCCCCCGCGTTGCCGGGACGGCTGGGCTGGGTGGCTGCTGGTCCTCGTCCTCCTGCCGACGCAGCTGGCCAGGTCCTTTGGCCTCTCTTGCACTTGTAAGGCAACACTTATAAGCCCCCCCCCTGCCAAAAAGCTGAAGAAGGTGGGGCGAAGGGTGACCTGCACCAGCCCAGGGCTGCCGGCGTGGATGGTCGGACAACAAGCGGTCGAACAAGTTCTTCCTCTGAACGCTCTGGCGTGCAGCAAAGCACAGACCAAAACAGCCGCCCTGTCTCTCGGTTTCACAACCTCCGCCGGCTTCACCCCTTTGTCGATGTGTTGAACTACGGCTGGAACCTGCCCGTAGCTCACCTGTGGTCTGAAGACATGCCTGAAGTGCCCCGGCTGCTCTCCTGCATCGCTGGCACCGCCGGGCACCTACTGCCCAGGTGTGTGAAAGAGCGGAGAGGGAATGGCGTCGCATGTGCCATGGTGACGGAGACGCAGCGATTTCTCCTGCGGGGCAGTATTGAGGAGGCCAAGCCCTGCCCCGCGTCCCTGCTACACCCGGTCCTGCAGCTCGGGCTCTGCCTGGAGCAGGGCTGTGGGCTTGTGCATTTACGAAAAGGTTGGGCCATAAATAAGCAGTTTCCCGGTGGCAGATAAAGCCTCACAGCTGGCGGGTTGTATCCCGAGACATCAGCAGCCTCCAGCACAAGAGCCCAAGATGATACGGAGCCATGTTCTGGTTGAGCGGCAGCGGTGGCAGCACTGGCCTGGGTCCAGGGACTTGCAGCACCCTGGCAGAGCCTTTTCTGTGCCTTATAAAGCCCCCAGATCCCACTACATTCCCTGGGAGCTTCCGCCTTGCAAGGATGCCGGGCACTGACGATCAGAAGATCAGTGCTATCTTGCCTCTTTAAGAGGCAATGTGTCTTGGCTCTTGCCGAGTTTTTACTGGCATGCTTAACCTTCAACTAGGAAAAGAAAAATAAAGTTTGGTATGCCAGCCCTGGGAAGTTGCTAACCCCGCTCCAACACCTCTTACTTTCTTTTTCGCAGCTCTGGTATTGCTGTTTCTTTTCATCCCAAGACACTTCCCACCTCAGGGCCCGCGGCGGGTGGTCAGCACCGGCGGTACAGCCAGGGCTATAAGCTACATACGCTCAGTCTCACTCGGGATTCAGCCACACGTGCAGGAGAGCATTGTGTCTCTCCCTCCGAAACGCGTGAGGATCTGGGGCAGAGCTCCACAGGCATCTGTCGTGCCTGTCAGTAAAGAAAAGAAACGCGGGATACGCCCCAGGGGAGATTCCCGGAGCTGGATACAGGTGCCCAGTTAAAGCTCCTGTTGCGGCTCCCAGAGCCGGGGATGAGGCTACGCATTAAGAAAAATGCAGTAGACGCGGTTGCTCTGATTTCGCACCCTAACTCTGCCCCGGCCCAGTGGAAATTTTGCCTGTTTTGTGAATTCAGCTCACAGCCCAGTCTCCCTCGGTGCCTGGCACAGGCGGCAGCACTTTCCTCGCCAGAGATTGTGAGGAAGGAACATCCGTGGCATTGAAATGAAGGCGCTGAAGCCAGCCCTTTATCAATGGTCCCGGCGGAGACACAGCCCACGTGGGTCTCGAGTAACCCGTTGGGACTGTATCGCTCTAAATGCCTCAACTGGATTTTTTAAAGCATTCCCAGGTCCATCCACCTCCTAAAGACACCACCGCTCGCCGGGGCTGAAACGCAGCCCGGCGGCAGCAGCCCCGAACCCACGCACCAACCGGAGCTCCCCGAGTCGAGGTAGAAGCTGAAAGGGAACTTACTGCGCTCAGCTGGGTCTCATTCTGTTCCCTGCGCCGGGCACCACCAAGCCTCTGCCAACTGACAGGCAGCTTAAATATTGCCAGAGAATCGGGATTTGCCAGCAGAGCTGTTAACGGTGTCACAAGGAATGAGAAGGAATATTTATAGTCAAAGTTAAACTAATTGCCCGAAGTTACTCTTTCGGTCTTCCGTGGCTCTGATGAGAAGTGTATTATTTTCACTATCAGGGCTCATGGGTCAAACTCCACAGAGTGCCATTCTCTTAAGCAATCTGCGCAGCTAGAGAAGGGACAAGTAACAATAAAAAAAATCTGTGCTGATGCCCTCTCAAACTGACAGCCCACGACACAGGGGGGAGCGGACAGCTAGACCTGTCTCTAAGTTTAAGTCTAAGCCTTACAAGGAGCAGAGTTCATCCATGGGTTGGGGTTCGTAACTCATTTCTGAGCCTGTAAGTTAATTCCAGAATTGGGTTCCCTTCTGGGACCACATTGGAGGTTTTGGCTTCAGCATCATCTGTCTGAAAAACCTGATAAACACGGCCAAATAACACGCGGAGAATGATGCCAAAGAGGGACCTTCCAGCACAGCAAGAGACCGTGGCAGGAGGCAGCTCATACATCTCTGAAATCGGGGTGCAGCGCTACTGAGAAGCGCCGAGTCTCTTGCTGGGCAGGTAACCCGCTAACTGGGAGGGCAGATGGAGGATGGGCACTGTCCTCACATAAGCCTAACCCATGTCCCGACAGTGGAGTTACTAACCCAAATTTTACTGTATGTGATCCCCTCAGCGCACATTTTGCTGGCGAGTCCTCAGCTCTTCTGCGACACCTGGGTGAAAGTGTCACCCAAAGCAGGGCAGCCCCTGGGGAACACCGGTCCCTCATCGCTGGCCAGGCGTGAGCAGCATCTCTTAGTGCAGGTGCTGCTTCTGTCTCTTTCTCTCACTGATCATCTAATGTTGCGACTAACTGCACTGCTTTCACCAAAGGTTTTGTGAAACTTACCCCTTCTCTGACAATCTCAGCTGCTAGAATCAGAAGTTCAGCTCTCACCTTCACTTTTGAGTTTTCTAGATCGACAATGGAGGCAAGTTAAAAAAAAAAAAAAAAAGGCACGCCAAAGTCTAAGAAACCAGAAAGCAAAGTAGGAAAAAAATAGTATCTGTATTTTATCTCATTGTTTCACACTCAGCTCATAATTCTTATGGGCATAATTAAAGGTCTTTGAATCTTGCAATTGGAAATGCTTTAATTTGGTCTGATAGGATTTGGAAAACTCAGGTTTTCCTAAATTGTGTTGGAACAATGCAGATCCTTGAGGGCTTCCAATTCAGCACCCAGGTGCCTTGTGCTGCCTCCCACTCTATGCCACTTTTTCCTGACTTCCAGCCCTTCCAGTCCGAAGCTGAGATTTCTGTTAGTCTCTTCAGCATCTTTCATGGCACCTGGAAAATAACTGCAGATCGTGGCCCTTCAAACCATTATCAAGGTACTTAGAGGGAGGGTTCATGTGTGGTTCCAGTTTGGCTTGGAGATGCCAGCCTGGTACTATTTTATCCCAGCCAGTCCACCAACAGGAGCTGTGATCTCGTCCTCACTGTGACTTTACTACAGCTGCTCATTTTCTTTTTGATGATTTCCCCCCCCCCGCC
>VZSZ01000324.1:18763-31834 GCA_013398815.1 Ibidorhyncha struthersii
CCCCCCCGGCCCCCCCCCCCATTTCTTGCAGGAAAGAGTGAAAATCCTTAAATAATCTGAAGTTTGGAATGTAACCTGGGATTGTCACGGCCACTGTTTCCTTGTGTCTGTCAGAGGATGGAAGTGGCACCCCGTGGAGTCGGGGCCACGCCACGGCTGCATTCCCCACACTGACCCCCAGCTGCTGCCTGAGTTATTATTTCCTTTCCAAGGACAGGCTTTCCTGTGAAGACGATCCCATGATCGAGGCTGACGCAGGCATTCTGTTAAGGCTGGGCTGTACAAGGCTAAAAGGAGAGCATCCAGCCAGGGCACTGGTCCTGGGGAAAATTACCTAATGTTTGCAGTAATCAAGAAACAGCGAAACAACACGTATGTGCGGTGAATGATGCCGACTGTCGACATGTACCGTGCTGCAAAGGAGGCACCGGGTCATCATTTCTGTGGCGGTTTATGGACTGCAGCCCGGGCTGCACTGGGCTGCGCAGTGGGAGGTCTGACAGCCGCGCTGAGCAGCTCGAGGTCCCTTGGGGCTGCAGAAGAGCCAGGATGGATCGGCCAGGAGGGCAAAAGAAACGTCAGGAGGGGTTCGAGCACTTTAAAAGCATGTGCCCGGCGAGAGACTTCTAGCCGTAACATATTCGTTAACTCTGTTCAGAGCTGTTGTACAGTTGCCGGTGCCGTGGCCTCCAGGGAGGACCCAGCGATTGAGCAGGCTGCTGTAAACAAGCTAAACTACAACCAGGAAATCTGATACGAAGCCAGTCCCTATCTATCTGCTGTCAGTGTAAAGGGAGATAAATTGCTCCAGGGACATAAACTCAACCTCAGCCAGGAATTCCTTTTCAGAGGGAAACAATTCAGTGGCTCATACACTCACTAAATGTTTTCCTCTGAAGGCTGCAGAAAAAATCCATACTATTTTAAGAATTTGCTGCTCATATCCATCACACTAGCCTGAATGCCGGTACAAAAGCAGGTCTTTTCACAATTATGCAGTTATTTTCCCCATACCAGCCCAAACCCAACAAGGTCGGATCCTGCCTCTCTCTCCTGTAGGTGTAAAGGGTCAGTATTAAGACGTGCAGGCACAGAAGTGTCAGGTGCAGAATTCCTCAAATCTTCACCTGCAGCTGTTGTAAGAAGCAATTTTTGATGGAACACAGAGGTACAAGCAGTCAGGAGGCAGAAGGCAGTAGCTTTATTTTAGGAATAGCACATAGGCATTGGGTAGAGACTGAATTGTGAATATACATAGTCCCATTATCAAATAATATAACCATATGTCAGAAGTTCTGGTTCTTTGAAAATATTCACATAAAAATACCAAAGGGATTGGAGTTCTAACTATTCTGGAAAGTTACAACATGTAGCAAAATCTATGTACAGCATTTTCACATTGGTAATGACAGTTTCAAAAGAACCTCCGGTGGTTTAAATATTGAATATGTTTTTAGAAAAAAAAAAAAATCAACTCAATGCAGTGTGCAACATCCAAAACAGAAAGAGGAGCTGAGTGAGCATTGCCCTGTCACCGCCGTCGGGGCGGAGGAGAGGCAGAGACAGACGGGGCTGGACCTCTGGGAACACAACGCTAGAAACTACCTGGCACTTAAAGCTGTATAAACTGAGAACACTTGTGAAAATATACTTCACTTTCTACAGCAGGGTTTAAAAAAATACTGAAAACTGAAGATTTGATGGTCATAAGGTCTCCCATAAATAATGCACCAGTTGGTGATTCTGTACTTGAGCAGAGGCTGCAGCAAGAGCTCTTGCTCTGGCAATAGACGGGAGGAAGGTTACCTACGCTACGGCTTGCTGGAGCGCTTCCATGGGGCAGGATGTTGGAGGGTGTCGGGTTTGAAAGGCAACGGATGCATTTTGCACAGAGTAATGCCTCACAATATTAACGCACTGTAGGTTTGCTGCCGTAAAGCTCTCGGGGCGCTGTGTCGCCCGGAGGGGCATGCACTGACCACGGGATGCTGCTAGCCCTTCTGTCAGGGGACGTTTCAGAGGGAGTTAAGTCATCTAAATAACAATCAGACGTTGTTGAAAGAGGGACGTGCATGCTTCTAGAGTTCCCTGGGTATATTCAGCATGAACGATTGGTCAAATCATAGAGTAAAGGGACTCCAGGACTCCATCCCTTGGGAGAGAATAAAGGAGGGCAGGGGGTGTATTTCTGGCAGGTCTCTGCTGTGCCTCAGAGGCGGTGCTCAGGGCTGCAGAGGATTCCCACTCATTTTTAGGCTACCAGGGGTTCTGTACTTTCCAAGGAGGCACCAAAATGGGGTTATGTCTCCTGGCGAGTTCAAGTAAGTCTAGTGCTGATGATGTTAAACTCTTGGGAAGATTGCAAGACCTGTCACTCTCTGCCACACCTTTAAGCAAAGCTGACAGCCCGGAAGGACTCTGGGCTTTCCTTACTCTCCAGCGCAGCTGGGTGGAACCAGACTGAATCCGTATTTGGCACCACACGGGTGAACCAGAAGGGTTCTGCAAGATCGTATTGCTTTCCATTGCCCCTGGCCAGCAATGGCAGGGGATTAAAGCCTCCTGGCCATCTCTGGCAATCTCCACTCCGCTGTTACAGACTGTTCAGGTGGAGCTCCAGCCCCACGGTGCAGCTCAAGGGCGGAAAGGCTTGGAGAGGGATTTGAGAGGAGCTCAGCAGCATCGCTTCTCAGGGTCCCAGGCGAGCAGGCGCTGCCGGCAGCCCTCATTCCCCCGTGCTCCCTTCCCCACCTGACCTGCTCTGGCTCCCCAGGGAGCCTGTGGCTGGGCTCTACCCCGGCCCTGAGGCTCGCGGGGTGAGCGTGCCTGCCTGGGGGAAGCTGTACCCTGCGAGGGCTGACTCCTTGCACAGCCACGCTCAGGCACTGGCCATGGGGACTTGGGAAGGTCTCCAGCGACTGCTGGTGCCAGTTACACATGTTCTGGAAATAAGGGAGAGTGGGGTTTTACCCAGATGTGTCTGAAATCCTTGACTTAGTAATACACTAGGAATGGAGGATGCTAAGAAAGCTGTTGCCAAGACCAGCACAGTGTTAACCTTTTTGTCCCTGTGCCTCACCCTCACATCCATCCACCATCACCTGTGGTGCCTTTTCAGTGTCCAGACTTCCCCAATCCCTGGGTCCGTGGTTCTGCTTGGTGGTAGCAGGTGACAGCAGTGTATTTACAACCAAACTCAACAGGAGCAAATTGCACTTTGTTGGCAATAAATTGTTGCACCTTGCATTGCTGCAGGCCTGTCACCAGGCAAGGGGGGAGGTCATCCTGGGGCTGCGCTGGCTCTCACCGACCTGCACATCACTGAGTGCCCGCTGCAGGGAAAGAGCAAAGAGCAGGAGCTGAGCATCAGGCAAGGGCAGCTGGTGTGGACAGGGAGGATGTTTCAATGGTACTGGCCAGTACAGACGTAATTCTCCCCCGGCTTCCCGCAGGACAAGCCCAGACAGTCAGTGTATCTGCTTTGTGGTGTGCTCCGACCCAGACTTTGTTAACCAAGCATGTCAGACCATGACAACATCTGCTTTACTTTCCACTGGGCTGGTGCTTGGACCATTAACCCTCACCTCAGCCTCCCGCACCAGCCAGCCAACTTGCCCGTTAGAAAAATTGCACTTTACAGACATACACGCTCACAAAAAGCTCATCTCGTTCCCACAGCTCACAGGTAAGTAAAGTGCTTCGCCGACATCTAACAGGAAACCTCTTGTTGGTTGCCTTTGAATAGTGCAACTTACCTCAAACTTGCTCATGAATTCTGCAAAAATGCCAAAGAAGGCTTCAGAAGTTGTCATTTTCGAGTCTTCCCCGAAGAAGGACAGCACCTTGCTGAATTCTTCCATGGCCTTGTGCTGCAGGTCGTCCAGGGATCGCATGGCAGGCTGGGCACTCTCCAGGAAGGACTGAGGGAAATGGCTTAAGGGAAAACAGCCGCACTGTGGGTCTGGTACAGATCACAATCACTTCTGCTTATCAAATGGCTGGGTTTCATCTCAGGTCTAAGAAAGGACCTGCTGCAAATGCAGGCTGCAGCCGCATGCGAAGGGAGCCCGCTGGCACGCTCAGCTGTCCCTAACAGCACTTCTCTGGAAGGAAAGACGGCTCAGAAAGCTTTCTGGCCTTGTGGCACTGGGTTTCTGCCACGCTGAGGCATGGGAACCTGTAGTCACCACAAAAGCTGTTCCCCATTCTCGCTAAGAGTGAGTGGAGGGTGGAGGTTTCCACCACTCACCAAGTGCTGAGATGGTCCTTTCTCACCAGCCGGACGCAGCCCTGCTGCTTACCGAGGAGGCATAAAGACAACTGAATGGTTTTACTCGAGGGCCGTAAGTCACGCTGATGTTTTCCCCCTTTTACAGAAGGATACAGTCATCACAATTGCAAATCTGTCCTCTGCAGTAGCTGGCATGTTGTGACAGGCCATCTGTATGTCACTGACGGTGGTGTGGAGGTCCTTTAGGTCAGCCGTCAGTGTTCTCTGATTCACTACATGAGAAGAGAGGAGTCAACAGTGTTAGGAGACTTAGGTCTGGCTTGCTTCCTGCAGCAAAGTGAGGGCAACGAACATGGGCCATCGGTCGGGGTGGTTCAGGCTGTCTGTCTACACGGCTCTGCACAACCTGTCTGCGTTGTCCGGGTGGTGGACAACCAGACCTTCCCACTGGGCTCCAGGATGTTGCCAGCAGCCACTACTGGGTGCTCAGGCCAAGAGATGCCAAGAACCTCAAAAGGAGCCTGCAACATGCCAAGTGCAAGGAGCATGCAGGACTCAGCGGCACGAGGGCAGTGATGGATACACGGGTACTTGACTTGGGAGGGGGACAGAGGGAGCGTACAGGAGGGCGGGACGAGGGGTAATATCCCAGCTGCTCTCCGTGGCATCTCATCATAGCACCAGCATTCAGGAGAGCGATGAGCAGTTCAGACCCCTTGCTGTTTTGGGGGGCCAAGCCTTAGCTCTTCTACAGGCAAGGGAGAAGGTGAACGGCAGCATGTGAGGAGGGCTTGGGCTACGTGCTGCAGCTGTGTCGCTCCGTGACCTGAATGGGAGCGAAGCTGGGCAGCCCTGGATGGCACAAGGTCTGAAACCGGGTATCAAGTGGCAGGAGTTTGGGCAGCAGGGAGCTTTCAGTGACAGAAGTGTTATTTAACAGTCAGGCCAGATACAAAATCCAGCTAGGAAAGCTACAGGTACAGACCTTCATCAGGTGGAAATTTACAACTCCAGGCCTGAATTGTCTTCTTTATTTATCCACTGCAGCACTGATTCCCAAGGGAATTGCACACAGACAAGAGGGGATGGCGTGCAGGAAGAATGCAGCCCATGCTTTGCATGCAGCCAGCCTGTTGTGACACCACCAACACAAATGGATGGATGATAACCCCAACATCTATGTGACTTCTTTTTTATTGCATCCAACAAAGCTGTACGATCCCCAGTCAGCATGACTGCGACTGGACTGTGAACTCATAACATGAAGGGTGCTGTACACTCCGTACCACGCGCGATTGCAAGCAGTAATAATGCTGGCAGCCATGCCGGGGAGGCTGCACACCAGCGATGAAAGGAGGCAGAGGCTGGGTGGAGCAGACCAGCTCCTAGCGCTTCCCTCTGCTTTGCCTCACTTGCACTTCCAAGATTCCTCTGAACTTGGGAACCACTTTTTCAAGTCAGAAGGAAGGTTCAGGTCAGGGATAGATGGGACCCCCCGTGTCACTAAGCTCATCCCTTCCTAGCCCCATCCTCCCACTCAGGACCATTCCTCACTTGTTTGGGCTGCCATCCTGCTTGTGCCAATGCTGCACAGCTCATGACTGATTCCAGACCCGTACAAAACCAAGAGACAGTGCAAGGAGACAAGGAGCTTGCAGGTGCTTTTGTTCGTTTACCTTTGGCAGCGAGCGGCACTGTAGGAAGATCCTTGGCAAAGCCCAGGAGCTCTGGGAAATGTTGGCTAAGTGATTTGGCAAGAATGTGCAGGAAGGTGGATTTCCCATCAACAGTCTTGGTTGTGTTCAGCTACGGCAAAGCAAAACAAGTAAGGAGATTCTGGTGCAGGGGAAACCGTTTTTTGCCAAGCATCCCAAATACACAGGGTCTCCTCTGTTCTCGGCTCACTCTGCATTCACGTGCGTGGCAATTCCCAGCCACGCTATGTGGATTAATGTTTAAATAGGACATTTAATGTTTACACAGCATGTTACGCCCAGATTAGTGGCATTGAGATGCTAAGCAATGCCTCCCTCCTGCAGGGCAGGGCTGTCACCCCATCCCCCACCCCTCAGGAGTCCCGCAGCAACCCACATGGGATAAGAGACCTTCATTTTCTCCCACCCCACAGCCAGAAGGTCTGGGGCTCAGGTCCCAGCACACTGAAGCACCAGGCCACCGTTAGGGCCTCTCTGAAGTCAACCCCGCACATCGACCCCTGTCCTCCCACCAGTCCCCCTCTGGGAGCCGCTGCACCCAGCAGCTCTGTATGAGGACAGGCACGATAAAGCGGGCACTTGGAGCTCCCGGCATTGGCACCTCCTGCACAGGAACAAGCATGCTTCACCTTACCTCAGTGAGAAAGTTGATTTTAAAGCCCGTTGTTTTGCTGGTCTTGGGCTGCCCGTTGTTCAGATAGTTTCCCATCGCCAGCACGAACTGCAGAGAGAAACCTCAGTGAGTGGCTGGCCAGTGACCTCCAGCACTTACAGCGTCCCATCTCCTTTCGTACCCATTTTTGGGTCACAGAGACCTACCAAGAATGTGGTAGGAGCAGAGGTAAAAAGCCTCCCTCTGTTTAAAGGACGGTGGGAAAACACCCTTTTTTGTGTCAGGTCATTTCTGCTAAAGGGCCCCATACAGGTGTTTATAGAGCATCGTTAATGAAACCTTATTGGTTCATTCAGTGGGTTAGATTAGGTGGATGAATAAACGTTAAAGGCAGAATTTCTGTTGGTTCTGTACACGCTGTTCATCCTGTCACCCACACAGGGCAGGCACAGCGCACTGGCGGAGGGAGGGCTGCTGATGCGCCCATCGGCACAGCAGCCCCAAGGGACGGGGACGGGGGTTTGGAAGGGCAGGCTGTTCTCTGAGCTGCTCCCGTGTGAAGCCTGCACTGAACCCTCAACAGCAAAGCCCATATTTCACCTACAGGAACTGGTCCTCATCCACCACCTCTCCCGTGTCTTCAGCAGGCGCTAGAAAACACACCCCGATTGTCATCTGCAGACCCAAACTTCCAAAGCTCTTATAAGAGCTCCCATTTTGATGTTTCCCCATGTGATTTATGTGGCTGCTGCAAAGGAGTCCCCTTCCTTCTGCAGCCATCCAGAAGGTCTGCGCTGCCAGAGAGCTACAGGGATCCCACGGCACCACTAGCACCGGCATGGCTCCTTTGCCATTTCCAGACTGAAGATGGAGGTGCCCAAGCTTTGTTAACGTTTATGGGGGGATTTTGTCTTGAGTTATAGCCTCAGGCTTTAGGTGTGCACAATTCTTATTTTCTCAGTCATTTTTCCTTGCGCGACCAGGGCTAAGTCTGGAGGTCCACTCCAAGATCTCCTGCCTGCAGGGCAAGGACTCTCCTGCTGACTGGCTAAGCTCTCCTCTTCCCAAAGCCTTTAGTAGCTGTTACGTGCAGATGTTTAAGGGGATATTTTAAAGGGAAAGTAGTGATTCAGCCGAGTCAGCTTTCCCCTCCAGAATGCTCCGATTCCTTGTGCTGCAGCTTTGCAGCCTTGGAGGCACAGCAGGACCTCAGACTGGGCTCACCCGAGTCCTGATGTCCCTCCTGGGGCCTGGTGAGGAGCAGGGACCTCAGGACTGCCTGGATTTCAGCCTGGGAGTCTCGGAATTTCTGTTCACCAGCCGTTAATGTGCAACCAGCCATTGCCCCCCAAGGACTTAATGAGGTGTTGGGGGATTACTGGCCAGGAGCCACTGAGGAAGTTCATCTCTCATCTGGAAATGACTTTTGTCACATCATGTCCTTATTTATCCCACCTGATTTTTTTTTTTTTTAAGCAAACCTGAACGAATTATCATTAATTTGGGGCAGCTCATCTCAGTACAGTCAAACAGCAACTGCAGTGGGATTCGTTCTCTCCTGCGTGTGCAGTGCCCCTTTGCCAGGCACAGCCCATCCCTGGGACCCCAATAGCACCTTCCCAGAGGTACAGGCAGCGTGTGGGACCCCTGCCTGCATGTCACCAGGGCTGGCACAAGCCCACGGCCATGCACAGGGACGTGCAGGCAGACGCGCACACAGTGACCACCTGCACAAACCCCGCATCCTCCAGCCCCATCGCAGCCAAAGGACAACCTCGGTGGGCTCTGCTCCGTCACTGGGTGGGTTTCTGGCACCTGCAGCCCTGCTGCTGCTGCGGGTGGGTGCGCGGCCGCCTGCGTTCTGCCCTCCCTCATCCTCCCGAGGACGGGATCTCCACAAGCCGACACCAGTGGGAGCTGCCAGGGGATGGAGCCTGGATCCGCAGGGGGCTCCTCCGGCCGTGGGGGCACGGCCGTGGGGCTGGAGCTGCGCTCCGGCTGCCTGCGAGCTGCCTGCGAGCTGCCCGGCTGCCTGCGGGCCCTCCCGTGGGCACTGGGAGCCCCCGGTGGCTGTTACCAGAAGTAAGGACTGTTCTGACCTCCAAGATCTTAGCCAGCTTCTTGCTGCTTTTCAGCTCTAGAGAGGCCTTGCAGATGCACTCGTAGCTAGCTTTGATCTCCTCTGTCTTCTCCTGCAGAGTGGTCTTAAAATGCAGGCTGCGCAGGCGGATCTTGTACTCCGGTACTGACAACATCTGAGAGCAAAAGAAAGAGAAAATTACTACTATCACCATTAGCGATAATCCCTCCTGTATGATGTTTTTCGTGGCAGATTCCCCTGCACGTGAAAGCAGTATGCACTTGCTTAGCACAGGCGACACCGCAGAGCAGCTCGCAGAGCACGGCCAGTTTGCTGCCACAGGATGCAGAGGTTTCATCCCGATATCTATGCGTGACTTTGTCAACAGAAAGTAAGCCTGAGTTGCAAAAAGTCACTCTTTACTGTGGAGTAAACATCGGGATATGCTTCGGCTGTAAACCAGCCACTGTTGGAGCTACCAGATGCCTCAGGCATCAGCCTGAGCATCACTCACTGGCAGTCCTTGTGACCAGTGCCACCAGCTCTTCCCATCCCTCAGCATGCAGAAGGAGCAGACCAGCGTCCTGCTGACTGCTTCCTCTCTGCTCTCTGTTCTCCTCCCCTCCGGCTGTCAGCGGAACACCGCACACGCAGACCTCCTCACTCCCGGAGCACGTCCCTGCCCACAGGTACCTGCAGCACAAACTGGTCGGGCTCGCTCAGTTTGCAGGGGTTCTCCTTGTAGCTCTGGAAGCGCTGGACTTCCTCCCCATCTGGGGCGTACAGCAAGAGCTGCTTGATGTGGGAAGGCTCCAGGCGGTCCGTCTCCATCGTCATGAGGATCTGGCGCAGCTCTATGTGCGAGAGCTTGAGGTGGGCTATAAGGATGGCTGGGGGCAAAGAGAAGTGCGTCACTTGGGAGGGGAGGAGGACCGGACCCCGGGGGGGATGGCTGTGCCGGGGACAGACTGCCTGGCAGGACAGGGCCAGGAGGCTCAGATCAATCTCTCCACGGTGTGAGAGTGGCGTGGACTCCTCCATGTGCCCATGGTGGCACAGGGTCAGCCCTGGGGAGAGGAAGGGCTTTCTGCTCCCTGAGGCACTGCAGAGGCTGCCTGGGGACCCCAAGCAGTCACTCTCATCCTGCAGCCCCCCCCCGGGTATTGCATCATTGTGCAGGTACATCACCAACACATCAGGCTGGGCTGCACTGGAAACCACCCCCAGTGCCTCCTCCTCCTCCTCTCCCACGTCCCCCGTGGCCAGGAGACCAGGGGCTCGCAGGGTCCCACCAAGCCCTCCCACCCTCCTTCTTATCAGAAACATGTCCTGCAGAAGTGGCGCTGACCCTTCCCCGGTGGGTGGCAGGGTGGCCCCGCACACCCTCGCTGCCCTCTGCGGGCCGTGCACGCTCTTCCCCTCTCCCTCCCCAGGCCAATGAGTCACATCCCATCTCCATCCTTTCCTGTAAAGCCACCTTCTTCCCCGTTCCCTGGGGCTGAGCCCAGCACTGAGGGGCTCTGGGCTGCAGGAACAGCCCAGACCAGCAGAGCTGTGCTGGGATTGCACTCATGGGATCGTGCTCATGAAGCCTCCTTCCTTTTACCTTTCCAGTTCTCTACATTCCCGGTCCCATCTCTGGGCCCATTTTGGGGGTACGTTCACTGTGATGTTTACTTACATGTGTTGTAGGCCTTTTTGTGGGACAAAATTTCAACCACGTCTTTCTTTTTAAAGTTTTCAGGCATGAGAGTTGGCTCTGGAAGAGAAACTGAAAGATTTAATCATGGGTAAGGACAGGCTCAGCCGGCTCCAGCAGGAAAAAAACTGTCCTGAAAATAGTGAAACCATGAATGAAAGAGAGGAGAACTGATGCTTTGCACACAGCAATGGCTCCGGGAATCCTTGAATTCTGCGATTCAAAGATCTCCTCAATGGAGGACTCAGTTGGAGCTGAAAAAGGTAAAACGAGAGGTGAAACACACAGAAAATCCCAGACTGTCCAGAAACACCCCGAAAAAGATCGCCCCTGAGGAGAATCCCTTTTCATCCCGCTTCCACTGCCAGTCCCGTCTGTACCTGCCTGCTCTAGCTGAGCTCTGCCCACGCTGCCGTTGTGCATCATGTCCCTTGCAGGACAGCTCAGACATCCCAGTGGCACTTTACTTTTCCCAGTGTAAATGAGGCAGTCACGCTGCCCCACGCCTCCTTTCGCGCAGGCTGCGGAGGGGGCAGGAGTGCACTGCTGTCACCCCCCACCCCGAATGCTTCCCACTGCCCAGGGTGGCCACACTGGCCACCAGCGTTCGTCACCTCCAGCCTGGACCTGCTCTGGGGGTTTGCAGCACCCTGGTGGGTGGGAGAGCCTGGTCGGTGGGTCTGCAGGAGACCCCCACTCGAGCAATGGGAACGCCGCACTGGCAGGTAGCTACAGACCCCATATGTACATTTTGGGGGAAACTAACTTATTATATACGTTGCTGTAACGCTCTCTATGGATGAAGAAATGTTTTCACAGCTTTTTCAGGGCTGAGTTCTCAAAGCAACGGAGCTGCAATCCTAATTTGCAGCCATTACCGCTACTGCAGCACAACTCGGTGTCTGTGCATGCCGACAGTCTGGCTGACTGTCCGTACCGCACAGACTGTAACAAGCAAAGGCTGTGCACAAATCGTTATAATACGCGGTGCAGGTTTGAGCTTCTGCTGTGTTGTAAACCAGGCCCCTCGTGGCACTGGAGAGCGGTGCTGGCACCCTGGCATTCCCCGCGGCATGGGGATGGCCGGGCAGGCGCTATGAGAGCCGGGAAGCAGCACTGAGCGTAACGGGGAGCAAAACCCTCCGGCGGAGTTTCACTGCCCCGATTGACTGAAATGCGGAGAGAAAACAGATAACGGCAGCAAAGAAAATTAAGGGAGACAGTGAAACGTTCTCCACCTTAATGATCTGCTGTGCCACCAGCCACAAAATCCTGAGTATGAATGAATTCAGTGCCGTGGGCGATGCTAGGACCAGGCATTGCCTTGCTGCCCACCAAGTCCCTGTCCCTCCCAGTGCCCCAGTCTCCAGCCAGGACCTGCTCTGGGGCTCAGGTACTTACTCGTAGGCTTCTGCGTCCCAAAGTGCAGCTCCAGGTCGAGGTATTTGACCATATCACTCAACTTGTCGTAATCCGAGTCTTCCCCGAGCTGCAGGAGAAGGAAGAGTCAGGAGCCGTGCTGGCACAGGGGACAGCCCAACACTGTTCGCCTGCGCTGGGCCACCTTCTCTCCACCCCCCGCTAAGCTCTGCATCCCTTGAAGAAACCAGAACAGGTTGATGGCACTGTCCTGTAACTGGAGACTCAGCCATCATAAACCCTGTGCAGAAACCAGAGCCTGGTAAACCCTTCACCTCCACGGAGGCAGTTTCTACACAAGTCGCTAAGCCTATCTGGTGGGAGCCATTCTCATTTCAGAAGAAAGGAAGAGACCTGGAGATTCACCTCATCAACATTTCCTTGCACCTGCAGTTGGCTCCACTGCCTCATGGACCCATTTAGCTTCTGACACAGCTGGAATCCTACAGAGCACTACTGCTTTTTACTTGCTACTTGGGCACAATTGCTTTACTGAAGGACAAAGTGGCAATTCCAGAAACTTCAGGATTTTTTTTGCATCCAAAGGAATCACTGTGAAGAAGCACCTTGTTCTCCAGAGTGCCAGGGAGAGGGACCTGCAAGATTTCAAGTGCTGGCTACAAGGTGGATGCCTGTGGGATGAGAAGATGATCCCACAGCTCCCCTCTAGCTATTGAGGGCACGAAGAATATGGCACATCTGAACACATTCATCACTGTGAGAGACACAGAGACTGGAAGTTAAACTCCAGGGAGGCCGGCTTCTCCCTGCAGGGACTCGAATCCACCTCCAGAGTTCTGCATCACTTCAAGTCCATGAAGCCAAAGGATTATCACATCTAGTCTCACTCCTCACCTCTGCTTTCCCCCTCGGGTGTCTTCCCCGACCTTGGTGCTCTCTCCATCACTCTGCTTTCAAACATTCTCGCGGTTTCCCACTGATAAAAACTCCTACAGCTGCAGAACACATCTGAAGGCAGCTCCTGACTATGTCAACCCACAGAGAGGAGGAAAGCAAGCACTCCCCAGGACGCTGTGGTCAAAACCAACATTTCAGATGCTTTCCAGAGCCTCTTCTCATCCCAGCTGTTTTGGTCCAAACAATTAAAATGATGAAAAGAAATATGAGATTCTGTAACATGGCATCTTCAGAGTTCATTCCCTTGGCCAAGGTATTGAATGTGTAGCCCACCAAGAGGTCAGGATGTGATGCTCTGGGGAAGGGACAGCCCCCCCAGCACTCCGGGCAGGGAGGAGGGCAGTGCCCACAGATGCTCCCACCAACCTGTACAGCTTTGGCACAGGGAAGCGCTCC
>VZSZ01000324.1:32498-67312 GCA_013398815.1 Ibidorhyncha struthersii
CTCGTAGTCATTTTCGGGAGTGAGGAAATCATCCACGATGGTGACCCGGTGTCCCAGCTGCTCACTGAGGGCATCCAGGAATCGGTCAGTGTCGCGGCTGCGCGGGGGCCTGGAGAAGGTGAAGAGCTTCTTCCGTCGCGACAGAGGGCTGAGCGGGTAGTTCCGGTGCTTGGGGGACGGGGCTGGGCTGCTGTCGAGGCTGACATAGGGGTTGGACTCGGTGCTGCTCGGGGAGGCCACGCTGCTGTGCAGGCGGTAGTAGCACTGCTGGGAGGCCAGAGGGTCGCTTGGCCACGAGATCGCCATTCCCGGCTTGCGAGCACCTGCAGGACACAGCATTGCCGAGGGGGTCCTGCAGCAGGCGCTCCCCGGAGCCCCCCGCCCACGGGCTGTGACAAGCCCCAGCACTGCGCTGAATGTGGCGTGAGATAACGGTGCAGCCTGCGGAGAGAAGATCTCCCCCGGGCAGTGCCCTGCGCTGCACAGCAGTGCGCTGGGGTCCCGTGGGATTTGCCATCCCACACGCTTCGTTGCCCTCCTGCAGACGCAGCTTTGCGGGAGCCATCGCTGAGCTCAGGCATGGCACTGCCACTGCTTCATTATAAAATGGCACCAAGAGAAAGATGTCTTCTCCTCCACCTGCCGGGCCATCGCCATCCACCATCACCTGAGGTGCCCCCCAAAACTGCCTCTCTCACTCTGTGGGAACCCAGACACTACCTGCAGCGCGTGCCAGCTCCGGGGCTGGAGGCGATGCTTTGTGCAGGGCAGGGTTACCCATCTTGCCAGCAAAGCTGCCGATCAGGCGGTTTTCTAATTCTGCATAGACAGCCGACATCTGAAAAAAAGCGCAAAGATCTGTTGTCGATGCCTGAATTGAGATGGGACTTGTGAAGAACCCAGAGACCTGCAATGTCCGGGGGACAGGACAGCCACCACGGACCCGCCAGCCCCCGGTCTCTTAGTCTTTAAAGGAGTGCTTCACCCCAGCCCAAGGCTACTCTGCCTTTTCTGAAGCTCCCCTGAGCCTCTCACTCACAAGGCTGCAGGAAGACGCTGACAGATAGCAGCCTTATTAAAGCTGACTAATTGCACAGGGAAGTGATCTCAGAGACGAGCTGTGGGACAGGGGTGTTGTCAGCCCCAGCGGGTATTTACATGCAGACGCATCCTTCCCCTCTTCCCTTTTTTCTGCTTTCCTGCGTTAACATGAAAGGACTCAAACTGTCGACCCCCCCTGTGAACGCAACAGTCCTGCACACATCAGCAAAGCGCTTCCCAGAGGCGTCCCCCTCTCCAGCCCCATGAGGTCGCACCATTTTGGGGTTGGGTGTCTCCGGGAGGGATGTGCCGTCGCCAGCCTGTCTCTCTCCAGGGATCAGGCGAACTGGGACCTCCACGGTATCGCTCTGGCCTGCCAGGGAAAGAAGGGACAAACCAGTCAGCACCCCCTTCCTCTGTCTCTGCCCCCCCGGGGCTCCCGGTGATCCTGACCCATCAAGGTCCCTCCCCATCTGCTGCTGGGACCCAGAGCCATCCTCCCTGCCCAGGCATGCAGCAGAGCTGCACCGGGAGCTGGCGGGTCTGGGGGTCCCGAGGGACCGGGGCTGCATGTGAAACAGGGAACATCTTCCTGCGGGCTTCCCCGGCTGGCAGCAGAAGTCACCCAGCAGTGAAGCATGATGTGTGCTGGAAAACAAGCACAGCTGAGACAAAATCCTCCTATGCCTCGCCCTTTACCTCTCCGTATTCAATTTCTTTCCCTATAAAATGAGGATATTATTTGTATCTGGGTCTACCCAGCTGGTGGATTTGAAAGCTGCCTGTAAACCCTCAGCACCGGAGCAGTGCTGTGACTGTGGCGTGGTTAGTGTGGTCCTCACTAGTGCTGCGCACAGGGGGACAGTGCCAAGCAAGGAGTTTCCATCGCTGTATTTCAGGTGAAAAGACATTATCCAGGGCACGTGTGGGAGTTTGTGCTATGTTGAGAACTCTCCAGATATCGGGACACTGCAGTGCCATGGGTGTTTCTTTTTTCTTGGTTTCTTTTCCTTCAGCCTCCCTGGTAGGTGCTGGACACCAGGACAGTCAGGGTCACCACATGTGACAGTTGAGGTCGCGGTTTCCAAAATCTGGCCCTTTCGGTTGCAGATGCCTGGGCAGCACTGGCTGTCTGCTCCCCAGCAGTGTCCCCTGAGATGGGGCTCCACAGGGGACACGAGAAGGGAGGGAGGTCTGGACCCTTGTGAAGGCACAAGGGAGCTCGCTGGAGTGAGGTTGATTTGACCAGCTCCAAATGAAACCCCGTTTTTCCAGTTATGTCCATGGAGAGCTTCTGCTCAAAGGTTAATGGTTGGAGGCTGGCTGAGCTCCAAGACGCGTCCAGACTCCCGATTTATCTCCAAGGGTGTGTGAAGGGCTGCTGGGAGGAAACGGTCTGCAATCCCTGCCTTTCCCGAGCTGCTGGAGGGCAGGTCGAACTGATTCACATCCCTATTCAGCCACGATATTTCTACCCAGCGATCGGAGCCAGGCTGAGTACTGGGGTGGGTAGGCAGAGCTTCGGAGAGCCCAGTCGAGCACCTCTGCTCACACCAGTACCAAACCGGACCTGTGTGCTCAGAGCCCAGAATTTAATGGCAACAAAGAAAGAAGAGCCCAGGATGGACACTGCTGGCTGTAATGAGAAAGGGCTCTGGAGTGGAGCTTTCATCGGGAACAGGAGGTGCATGACCCCCCTCCATCACCTCCCTCTCCAGCACTGAGGAATGTTGTCTGCTTTTTGGAAATAAATGGTTTGTGCAGAGAGGTGAACTAGGAGCACCTGGGGCAGGATGCACCGCTTGGGTAATGTTAGCACGATAGGTCAGGGGCTGCTCCGCTCTTTCTGCGGGGCAGCTGAGGACAAGGCTGCTCCCCTGCATCTGGCAAGCATCTGCCTGAGCGAGCTGCTTCCCTCCAGTGTACGCAGCTGTCGGCCACTCTCCGTGCTGTAATCACAACCAGAAATGCTCCTCGGAGGCAGGTTAGAGGATCTTCCCCAGGGAAATATCTTGGAGTTGACTGCTCCAGCAGTGGCCCTCCCCGACAGCTGAGGAGCACGGTGGTCCCGGTGAAGAGCACCGGGAGGAAGGCGTGCAGCCAGAGTGCTGGTGGAACGTGGCTGGTCATGGTGGGGAGGTCGCAGTGGGGAGGTCGTGGTCAGAATCCATAAGCACAGGTCAAGTGCTTTTCGCAGTCAGCTAAGGGAGATGGAGGGATGGGCAGGATGCCTTGTCCTGCCATCTGGGAGCGGAGGGCAAAGACACGAAGGACTGAAAACAACCAGCAACCTGGGGTGCTGCTGGGAGAGAGGGTTAGAGATCTGGGGGCTGTGCAAGGCCCTGCAGCAGTACCAGGATGGGATTTTCAGAGGAATGGGGAGATATGTGGCTTCCCTCTGAAAACTGGGAGGGTTTGTGCCACGGGTGTAGTTCATCTAGAGTATCAAATTGGCACTGAACCATGATCTTCTTCTTAATATGGATTCCACAAATGCTGTTTTCCCTGTGGATTTGATAGCGTCCAAGAAAGTTCACAGCGAAGCTAGAAACTCTGCACCCCAGAACAGAGGGCTCAGACCAGCAGCAGCAGTTCACATGTGAGCAATGGAAGGGTTTGGAAACAACACTCAGCCTCAGCCTGAGTGGCCTCTTATTGGAATTGCTTATTTCAACTGTTTCTAAAAACATGGATTTCCAGTCAAAGCCTCTGTGCTGGCTCTATGCTGACCTGCATCTTTTCCCACCATTCATGCTCAGGAATATGTCAGGATTTTAGCTTGGGCAGAGCAGAAGCACAGTACAGGCACCGGGACCCAGCTCCCTCCTCCCCGCAGCGGGAACCCCTGCACAGCCCCCAGTCACCCACCTGCTGCCCCCGCTTCCTCGGAGCGGGGGGTTCGGAGACTTCCCCGGCACAAGGAGGCCCCTCGAACGGAGCTGCGGTAGCGGTCTTCTGCTTCTGGCTCAGCTGTGGTGGAAAACACCCTTCGTAAGGCATGGACGGTGCATGTCAGACCCGGCAGCTCCCCCATTCCTCCTCGGCATGACATGGGGCTCCCCCAATCCCATCGGACTCGCAGCAGCTCTCTGAGCCCTGCCCTCGACCGTGACCCCGTGCACGGCCTTGCTGGCACTGTGGCTGCCCGTCCCCCCAGGTGGCTGCTCACCCCATCCTCACGCTGGCCCCGGGGAGCAGAGCAGGTTACGAACACTCCTGCCAGCACAGGGCAGGGGGGATGGATGCCCAAAGACAGGACATGCAATTGCTTTTTCCAGCAGGATTGGCATCCACCACCTTATGGTGCACATGAAACTCCAGCCCTGAGCTAGGCTGGTCCAGTGGGACCCAGATAACTCCTTCCTGCCCTCAGAGGACAAGATGGGAGTGGGAGCCAGCACCAAAATGCCGCCTGGAAGAACCACACTGTATAATGGATTGGTCCATGTGCAGTTCAGGGTGACAGGTCAGAGAGGCTCAGACTTAACAGCAGGATGAAGATACCAGAGCATCAGTCTCTGTGGTATCCGACAGACCAACGCTCGGATACACACAGACGTCAGAGATCGCCACTGAGTTTGGAAGAAGCCCAGATGAAGAACTAACCCAAATTCAGAGATCTCTGGCCGTCACACTTCCATGCATAGATACACTCATAATGCAGCAGAACAACCAAAACTTCACATGGTCAGAGGTCGCCCCTTTCACCTGAGAAGCTGAAAGGAGCTGGGGACCAGCCTGTGGAACAACAGTCTGAAACAGCCTGGTCCAGGAGATTTACTCCTGTGCTTTCCCCCTCTGCCAGTGGCTGGGGATACCTGCTTTGTATGCCTGAAATACAGCTGCAAACTGCAAATCTATCAGTTTCCCTCTAAGATCTTCTAAAGTTTATAAACTAATTTTCTGGTCTCAGTTCTTGGGAATATACGACACCTTAGGTAGGCTGGGCCATGATTGTGCACACACAAAAGCAGTGGTAATTGAGAGTGCAAATTAGGTGAGCAAATACCCAACAGGTTTCCCTGCACAGCAGGGACTGTTTGCACCAGGACTTCGAGCTGTTTCTCCCTGCGAGGGGAAAGGCTCTGCTAAAATAACTGTGTTCCTCCAAAAGTCTCTCTTCAGGCAACACCTCTTTGTACCTATGTTGAGTCTAAAATAAACACACCAACACAATGTAAACAGCTTAGAATAGAAGAATTTGAAAGCAATGGCAAAGCCCAAATCTAAAGATAAGACATTTCACTCCAAATTTCCTCTCACTTTTCTGCTGTCCAACTGCAAAGCCCATAATCCTCAGCAAACCACAGCTGGCTTTAGTGTTACCACAGCTGGCTTTTGTGTTACCACAGCTGGCTTTTGTGTATTCACAGTCCCAGGTGACAGTGAGGGGAGAAGGGGGACCAGGGAGGAGGAGAAACGCCGACTGCCTTCCAAGTCTGTTTGGGAGAGCAGTGCTCCTGGGCAGGCGCTTCGCTGCCGGGGGAGCCGCGCTCCTCACCTCCTTTAACCACGGATACCTGCGCACTTCTGACTGCTGGAGACATCCCGAGGGACACCGCCATCACCGCTTATTTTCCTCTCTGATGCCCCTAAACCAGCTATTTCCTTTTGGGACTTCCTAACCTCCGATGACCCAAGCAGCTTCCAAAAGCCTTTGCTCCCAGAGACAACCTCTGCTACCAAGCCAGGTGCCATCTCTCCTCTCAATGCAGAATTTCCTTCCAAAACTACATGGCTCCGTGGTGCAGAAAAGGTTCCTGACATTTACAGATCATCCTCATCGGTAACAGGAGCTGGAAACTCCTCTGTGCTGCTCTACATCCCGCACAGCCATCGCCTCGGTGCGGGCAGCGTGTGGGCAGGAGCCAGGCAGGGCACAGCCACAGCCGCTGTCCCCAGACAGAGCTGGCTGCACCCTCGCCGCCCCAGCCTGCTCCCAGGGCGATGGTTCCCACGGTCCTGGTGGGACACGGTGTGTCCGTGCCGTAGTGCAGGGGCTTTCCTCTCACCTGCCAAGGACTTGTAACCAAGAAACCTGGCAATCTTTTGCTGGCAGTGCTCCTGCTCTTCATACGTCAGCAGCTGGTAGATAAACTGCCAAATGACTTGCTTGGCCGGTGTGTCCAGCACCGGGTACACATCCACAATGAGAGTGTCAATGTTCCTGCAAAATCGGAAAGAGAGGGCTGGGCAGTGAGCGCGTCCCTACGGCACAGCCCCACCGCGCCGCTTCCTGGGGCTCCGGCAATTCCCTGGGCTCCGGCGCTTCCCAGTCTGCCTCCAGCTGGCTCTCAGCTGCCAAGCTGGCCACTGAACCTTTGGCACAAACAGATCATTTCAAAGCAGAGGTGCCAGGCTGCGGGCAAGGGACCGAGCCCTTTGGGAAGTAGAGTTGAGCAGCTGATGCTAATGGGGAGAGCAAATTCCCAGGGAGCAGCAGCACCTGACAGCCAGGTATAAAACCTGGTTCGTGAGTTGGCCAGGGTGTGTGGGGAGTAAGAGGGGTGGAGGAGCACTGGAAATCAGAGAGAAACTCTGGGAAGACCTGAATTTTAGCCAGCAGCAGGTAAGCGGGCTCAGGGAGAAATGCATTGGAGAGGGTAGCTGGGCTGGCAGCCTCGCTGGGCTGAAGGCTCGGTCTCATTTTGGCTCTGCGGTGTGTAGAGGTGGTGAAAGGGCTGTTGGGAATAGCAGGGCTGAGCACCCGATTCAGTGGGGAGGATAAAGCAGCCTGGGGGGAGGAGGGCTGTCCTGGGTCAGGGAGCTAAAGCCTGGCTGCTGTTCTACTGAGAAACTGAGGCAGAGACGGTGGGTTAAAGCTCACTGCAACTATTCCATCCTTAATGCAGAAGTAATAGTAAGAACTCCTTATAAAGAGCTGGAAGGAGATTGCATATGTAGGAACAAATCTGTTGCCTTGATGTTAATTGAATGGACCATCACTGCCTTCCAAGGAGCAGGGATCAGGCATGGGGGTGAGAGTCGAAGGGTGAAGAGGCTCAGATCCTGCAAGGATTTCATTAGTGAAGTGTCTTGGGGGTGATCCTCGGAGGTTGGCAGAGATGAGAAATGGTAGGAGCCTGCCAGAAGTCACCTGCTAAATTTCTCCCTAGTTTTGGGCTAACTTGCCTTTTCTGTGGAGCTGGACACAGCTCTTTGCTGTCAGAAGCCTATTTCCCGTTCAGAAAAGTTAAAGTATAGTGGAGGAGCTGCTGAGGCAGGTGGCTGCTCTGCCCTGCGCAGGCACTGCTCCTCCCGGTTGGTGGCCAGGGCCAGCTGGCTCGTCATATACAAACTGGCTGGAGGGCCGAAGCCCAGAACAGGGGTGTCCTGACTCAGTCTCCTGTATTTGCTGCTGGGAAATGCTGGTATCCACATGCTGCGGTGGCAAACAACATAAACTTAATGTTTGGGGATTTCCCTCTTTGTCGGAGCTGTTAGATGTGGCGGCTGCTTGTCTGGGACAGGCACACAATTGGGTCATGATGAATTATTGTTAAATGGAGCAGTGGCCTCTGCATCGAGCCACCCGGGGCAGCTGCAGGTGAAATGAGCTGGTCGGAGGAGAGGGTGGGCATGCCGGTGCCTTCGCTGAGCTTTGCTCCCCCCGTGAGCAGCAGCGATAGTCCCCAGTCAAACACCACTGGAAGACCAAGCAACGTGGGCAGCGCTGCACTGGGAGGGGAACCTGAGGACTTGATTCATGGCACTTGGGTTCCCATCCTTGTGCCGCTGAGTAAGAGCAAATAGCCCGCTAGGATTGAGTCTACATTTCCCAGTTGCAGACCCCGAGGACTGGATCTGCTCCCACAGCCGCCGCTCCTCGGGCTGAAACGCCCGACTGGGGAATTCCGTAGAAGCAGTACAGTCTCAGGAGAGCACCAAGCAATGATTTCTGCTTCACCGGGGCTGTGTTAGTGATCATGGGGCCTCAAGAGGGTTCACTCAGCTGGTGCCAAGGGGGTTCACGTAGCTGTGCCTCCCCCAGCACCTGCAGGTGCAGAGGCATGCTGCGGGGTGCTGCAGCCCTCAGCCTGAGCCGTGGTGCACAGGGGCAGTGCCACGGCTTTGTACTCGGTAGTTTCTTTTCTCTCTTACCATCAGTAACCTAAATACAGGGCTTTCCCGCATTTCCTTCTCAAACTGAGGATTTGGATCCTCTGATCCGTTGCAGCAGGAGCCTGGCTGGTGCATCCACAGCCGTGTGGGACCTGGGCTCCCGAGGAGCGGCTGAGGGAAGAGGGAGCAAGCATCTCCCAGCACCCAGAGGGATGGCTTATTCACCATGGTGAGGAAAGGTTAAAGATCAAGGGCAGAAAACAAAGTCGCTATTGAAAGTCTCGAGTGTGGCAGGGGATTGGTTTTGACCCTTGCGGCAGGGTGGGGAGGATGCGCTCCACCGCAGGATGAGGGTTCTGCCAGCCACAGCCATTCCTGTGCTGCCGCCAAGGGAGCGCTGCAGCCCAGGTACTGAGAAGATAAAGATGAAAACGGTGAGGTTTACTGAAAGAGACGGAACAGGATCTGCAGCCATCAGGGACAGCCAGACAGCAAGAGAACCCACACTGTGGGGCACCAAGGTCACTTCATGAGGGATTAAGGGGTGACCGAATTAACCTCAAAAGCTAAAGGGTCTGCTCTGTTCTTGGGCAGGACACCTGGTGAGAGATGGGCTTGTGCCCTGCAGACACGCGCTGGGAAATATACGGCTGGGGAAACCAGAGAACACGATCGCAGCAGAGCTCAGTGCTGACTGCCTCAGAGCCAAGGTCTGCCTTCTGCTTGGAGACTGACTCTGACACGGGCATTGCTACCAGGCCAGGTACCAGCATTAGAGGAATGGAGCTGCTAACAAGTTACCGATGTTGGAAGAAGCCTTCCAGCGCTTTGCAGATGGTATAGCGCTCAGGTGGAGTCAGCAGGTGCTCCAGCTGCTGGTTGAAGGTCCTTCCTTGAATCTTGATGCTAGAGGGGAGTATCTCTGCGACCCACTGCAGGGAGGTGAGGGCAGAGGAGGTGCTCGGGGAGTCAGCAGAGTCTGAGTCTGCAAGGCGCAGGCAGAAAGAAAAAAGAAAATTCAACAGACAAAGGGTCTTAACCATGGGTTAAAAGGCTTGTTCTGAAACCAGGGGACAGCCAGGGCAGCTGCACCTGCACACAAGGGGTGCTCCATAGAAATACAAATCCTGATGTGCTGATACAGACGCTGTTACCGCAGCAAAAACAGATTTCATTTCAGTCACTGGAAGGCAGCATGGTGACAAGGTGATGTGGCTCATCTGGAGCTGTGGCTGCCCCTGCCTTATTCCCACACTCTGGACCAGCTGCTCTGGAGCTTGTGGCTCTTCCAGTGGGTCCATGGACCACCTGGAGACAAGCAGGGTTGTGGGATCTATCTCTTCAACCATGCTGCTTCCACGCTTTCTGTGAGCACGTGCAGGTGGTATTCCTTCTCTGGCTCTGTAAAGCCTCTGCTCAAGTTTCAAAGTGCTTTATGATAATCATAGACTTCAAAAGCAGCATCAGTCAAGGGTTACCCATGAGTGAACTGAGGCATGGGGGGTCATTAGCTTTGCCGTGCTCACCTGCACTGGTCCCTGTGCTGCCGTGAGTGCAGGGTGATAAGCACAGCTGGGAGAAGGGACCCCATTGAGACTGCAGGATGCACTTATCCACGTAGGAATATGACCAAGGTAGTGGGAGCAAAAAATTCCATCTTTTCTTGATTTCTCTGGGGGGGGCAGTGAAGCAGTTTTGAGTGCCACCGGCTCTGTACCGTGAAGCAGCCAGGTGCTCAGTTTTGTTTCTAGCACACATGCAAACAAGCTGGTATCACAGGGCTCCTAATGTGAAGCTCAGGAGAGTCCAATGCTGCTCTGGAGGGAAGAGCCAGTCCCTAATTCCTGGGTCTATTCATGGCAGAGCAGCAGCCCAATAAGGCACCGACCCTCCTGCCTTCGCACTGCTTCGGAAAAGCAGCAGTGGCCACGCTCTGCCCTGGGCTGCAGTCCTGCCCTCCCCTGAAATTGCGCTGACACCCACCCGCATTGCCCGAAATACCCTCATCTCCTGCTGACTCGCTCACCAGCAGCAAACTAAATTATTCATAACAGCAGCAGTTATCCTGAACAGCACAGTCCATACACAACCGTGGGATTTGCACAGCGACCACAGATGCACAGAGTTGGATTACTGCAGTCAAGTATGTGGCACAGACTGCATGTAAAGGACATTGGCAGGGGCCGTCAAGGACAATCATACATTAGGATGAACCCTTCTGGAAAGCAGCCAAGCCTGAGACTAAGCCTGATCCCAGAAACTGGGCAGCCACGTGCTGCGGTGGGAGGAGCAGCGCGCTAAACCTGCTGAGCCTACGGGAGGTGTTTGGCAATTCCCTCCTGCACAGGGAATTCGGGACCCGACGCGGGGTTTCTGCCGCTCCGGGGCCCTCTCCTCCCCGCGCTCTTACCGTTGCAGAAGTTGACGATCCCTTCTTCCACCACCAAGGTGGGCATCGCCCCACTGCCCTGCAGCATCGACACCACCTTGTCATGGGAGCAGTTCCTGCGGGGCACAGGAGAGCCCGGGTCAGCGCTGCCGGCTCCCTGCCTGTACGGGCAGCGCTGCGGGCAGCGGCGCGTGGGAGAGCAGCGGTGGAATGGAGTTTGCAGCCACCTTCGTTTCTTTTGCAAATAGCCACATCTTGCTGCTCAGAGCCAGGCACTGTTGGGTCCCGCTGCGGTTCCCCTGGACTCTGCGTGGTTTGAGCTGTGCTGCGTGGATAAGAGCCTCCCCAAGGGAGAGCGTGAATCGCACCCTGTGTCTGGGCTCTCCACTGTACCCGCAGTAAGGAATGACTGCAGGGCATGCCCGCGAGCACCCTGCGGAGCTGTTACGGCAAACGAAGCCAGCGTTACTTTAAGCTACGCTCAGACCCAGAAGATGAACTTTCAATTTAAATGATACAGTGCTGCGGGTCTCTCCTTGCCTATCCTAATTCTGCATGAAAAGAAAATGCAAGGTGGGTGTAAAATGCAATTTTGTAGGCAAAAAAAAAAAATAAAAATCTTGGGGTGTCCTTGGAGAAGGGTACAGGCCGACCTGGGACAATGCCCGACAAAATGTGGGCTCAGAGGACAGTCTTCATCTCGGTTTCCTCTATTTTCTGGCAATGCTGTATCAGCCAACAGTTTGCTGGATCAGCTGAAATGTGAGAGCCCGAGCACTGACAGAAGCAGCATCAGATATTTAACCTTTAAATATTCATCACTCTCTCTTATCGTGTAGCCTCTTCTAACCCTTTGCTCTTGCTTTTTTGTGTGGAAAGACCAACTCGAGGAAATGCAGGCTTCTGCCCGGTGCGGTGCACACTCAGCTCTGGTTTGATTGCTTTTTGTTGTGTGCAAATAATATATAGAAGAATTAACTTCTGGGTAGAAATGTGATTGACAATGTGGTTTTAAACTTATGATCCCACTCTGGGAGGGATTCGTGGGCTGGCTGGTGCTCCAAACCAGAGCCCCAACTGTTTAACTTATACAACTTAACTCAAAGTGGCTGGAATCGGGGTCTGCGGGTGGGTTGCAGCCAGGACCCCAGTTACAGCGTGTCATGCATTGTATGTGGCTATTTGCACAGAGAAAGGAAGAGCAGGGATGGAGCTGAAATACTACTCTCGGAGCCAGTTTTTGTAAAAGAATAGTAAAGGAGATGTCTATATGGGGCAAAGCCCCTCGTGCACCTCAGCAGACAGCTCTCAAGGCCAACCAGCTCTTCTTTCTGTTGCACAAGAATGAACAAGTGAACACACACATGTTTGGCCACCTACCACCCCCCAGGACCCCTTTTAAAGAGTTTCTTACCTCATGTCCAGACCATTGAGGAATAGGATCCGGTCTCCAGCTTTGAGAGCAGCCTTCTCAGCTGGGCTCCCTAAATGCACAGGGAAGAAGGGCATTAGCTGGTGGACCTGTGCTTACAGGGATGGGGTCCCAGCTGTGCCCTGGGACACCCCCAGGGCAGGGGATCCACTGCAGCTGGATTATTTGGGTGGGCTGGAGCTGTTCACAGGGCACAGCGATGCCAGCACCCAGCTTGCATTGGAAATGCAGGTGTGATTTCAGGCTGTTCACTGAACATAGGCAATTTCCACCTTTTAAAATAGGGAGTGCACGACAAACTAAATTGTACCAAAAACGCTAGGAATCCAACTTCGGGAAACTGCATCACTGAGCCTTGTAAAAGTCCCTTTTGCTGTCTTCTAGCAAACAGCAGGCACTTCAAATTTTGAGATCAGACCAGAAAAAAAAAAAGTGTCTTTGAATCCTGTGGCTGGAGGTTTTCTTACCTGGCAGAACAGACTCGATCCACACTGGGGCATGGCCACGTAGTGTGAAGCCAAAGCTTCTGTTGCCTTTATAAACTCGCACAGTTCTGCGTGTGAAAAAGGCAAATGTGAAATCACAGCCCAACATTCGGTTCTTGCCTCTTTTCCCAGCCGCTCTAAAGCCCCGTTAGCCCGGGTGTCTCCTGACTGCCCAAGCCCTCGACGCTCCCTGCGTCCCCGCAAGCTCCCTTTGATACTGAAGCATCTTTCAGATGGGAGTCCCCGGAGGTGCCCTGCCCGCAGGGAGAGGGGATGGGGGGAAGGTAAGGTGTGGGGGGGTGGAGGTTGGTGGCCCTGGATGGCCACAATGCAGCTGCTTGTCCTGCCAGCACCGCCTCTGCATTAAATACTGAATTCATAAATCCACCATCCAGTTCTTCAAATCCAATGTATTTTTAAAGTGAAACATTGGATATAGCTTATATATTACACAGAATAAGAGAGACAACATCTTTTAGGGAGCAAAGATCTCATGGGTTGGTGAGAGAAAGTAAATTCCACTAGGAGCATTAGGAAATTTCCCTGCTGGGAGGCTGATTGGAGCTGGGAGTTGTTCCCTGCAGGGAGCTAGGGGAAGATGATATCACCAATATCATTTACAGCCACAAATGCTGGTGTAGGGACCAAACCTATGCTGCCAGGGAGGGAGACTGTGCTGGAACTGGATTTTGCATAAGTCATAGCAAAAATTATCCTGGTGGGAAGGCGTACTGCAGCTGAACACCCTGGACATGCCAGCTGGAGGCAGGGGAATAGCTCAGGACATGCCTGTGGCAGCGCAGTCCTCCCCAGGAGAATTCCCCAGCTGGGCTGGCAGACCAAATCCTGCTCTCTTGTTCGTGAGACGGGGCTGGGAGTGGAGCAGGAGCCACCATCAGCGTGGCAGGGCTCCTCAGCCCTCCAGGGCTGCTGAGGTCTGGCCATATGGGCAGCGGGAAATGAGTTAATCCCCTGTGCACAAGGGATTGTCTGTCTGTCCTCTCACGGCCTCACACCCAGACACCCGTCGGGGCAGGGCAGGGTGACACAGACTGCTCTGTCCCCAGGCATCCTGCATCCCACTGGCATGGCTGGGTACCCTCCATCCCACTGGCACAGCAAGGTACCCTGCATCCTGCTGACACAGCCAAGCACCCTGCAGCCCCCCCGGCACAAGAGCTGACATCCCCTTGTAGCCTACAAGTGCCACCTCAGCTCCTCACACGGCTCATCCCAGCCAGCCCTGCAACAGCGAGGGCACAGAAAAGGTGGCCCGGAGCTGGGACAAGGGGTGCAAACATGCCCAGCCTTCAAGAGGGAGAGGTCTTTGTTTATAGAATCATTTAGGTTGGAAAAGATCTTTAAGATCATTGAGTCCATCCTCATCCCAGGAGGATTTCACCCACTCTGCACGCCAAAGACTTTCCTACTGCCTCTCCCCTTTCCCTGGCATGCGTCCCCCATGCTGCCATCCATGCAAAATCGGATGCTGCCGCCGTGAACTCCAGGGCGTCAAGGAGAGGTGTTACCTGCGGGCAGCCCCCGAGGCCACATTGCTGGTGATGAGTGAAGTGGTTTTCCGCAGGCTCTTGCTGGTCTCCTCGTGGCTGCGGGGCACAGAGCTGGCACGGGTGGAGACGAGAAGCCGCTCCTGGTGGTCCTCGCTCCGGCTGCGCCGCAGCCGGTTGCTGTGCTGCTCGCTCTTGGAGCGGCAGAGCTTGCTGATGAGGCTCTGCGACACCACCTCGTCAAACCGCTGCCGGTGCTTCTTGGGGATGAAAATCCTGAAAAAATGAGACAAGGGAGGGGAGTGAGGAGTGGGGCCAGGGCAGCCGTGGCCCAGAGCTCTGGATCTAACCATACGTGGGAAAGGAAAGGTCAGAGCAGCCCAAGCCCCTCAAGCACTCTTGGCCTCAGTCCTCCCCGGAGCTGCAAATGCTGGGGATGCCACGGACACCGGCTGCATCTCCTGCCCGTCCCCTGCATGGGTCCATCAGGGCGAGGAGGTCAGACCCCTGCACAGTCATTCAAACAGCTCGGTTCCTCCTTGTGCGTCCCATCCCGGATCCCTTCAGCTGCTTGTCCCAGTATGCTGATGACGAGGTTCAGCCCAAGTCCCAGATTAATTGCCTCCCGCCCGTGCTGACAGCCAGGGAGCTGGCTGGGCAGGGGAGGACCCTTTCCCCTGCGGTGCCCGTCCTGCTGTGACGCTGCTTCTCACTGCGTGGTACCCACAGCCAGGGGTGCCAACGTGCAAGTGCCCCCTGTGTTGCCAGTGCCAAACCGCCTCCTCCAGACCTGCTTCTTCCCCAGCACATTCTGGGACACCAAAAATGTTGCTCCCTATCTCCTGCCCCAGCCCCTCTGCTGGGAGCCCTGGACTCCACTCTCCTGGGCTCCAACCTTGGGTATTGTCATCCTCCAGCTCCTGCCACAGCCTCGCACCCCTTGGCAGACCCTGGTGCTGCAGGGATGAGGATGGCCACAGTGATGCTGCAGGCAAGGGGACACCGCTGGGAACTTGCTCTGTTTCAGGTCACCTCCCCTCTGCTCTGTAGGAGCTGCTCTGCCAGCAGCCAAGTGGCCTTTGTGTCCCCAACAAGGATCCCCCAGGACCCTCGGGTGATGCACAGCAAGCGCAAAGCGGGATCCCAGGAGGGTGAGTCTGCAGCGCTCCCACCCCAGTTTGGGGTTCAGCCCTGTCACATGGAGGAACACTTTTTCTTTTCCTTTTCCTTTTGCCACCGCAACAGTGAGACTCTGACACCCTGCTCACCTACTCCTGCCCTCCCATTTGCACATTTAGGGACTTCTGGAAGAGCTGTTATCTCTGTGTGTTTCTATAGCAACTTCTCCCTGCACCCATACCCGGCTGCCTGCCGCAGCTGCATTTGCTCGTTAGACAATACTGTCTTGTGAGGTTCATTAGTGCTCTTCACCTCGTGGCGCCTGAGAACACGCTCCCTACATTAACACAAACTCCAACACTTGCAGCGGAGGAAGGATGCAGGCATCACTTCCAAACCGCCCGGGGGAGCGCATCTCCCAGGAGGGCACTAACAGGGCCAAACTCAGAGCTGGTGTCAGAGGACCCAGAGCAACTTGCTCCGAGGGGCTGCACATTCCAGCTGCCAGCTGCCATGACTGTGACGATGGTCGGCGGCTAACGAAGCGTGGCTGGAGAGGCAGGGGCTGGCAGGGGGCTCCCGTGGGTCTCCCCCGTCCCTCGGGCAGCTTTGCCAAAGGAACTTGAAAACCTGGGTGAAGCCAGAAGGGAAGGGAAGGAAAGGGAGTCTTCAAATCCCAAATCTACCATGACCAGGACATCTCTATTTCCTCTCAGCAAAAGGCAGAACTCAAAATAAGAGCTGATGCTCATGGTAAGTAGAAGCAGGCAGATCACAAGCCATCCCGAGGCTGACATGTGCTTACGCAAAGCATTTGGTGATAATTTAAAATAAGTGGCACATTGGTATAATTCACAGTCAATTTGTGATTAAGCAGCAACTAGAAAAGAGTGAAATCATGCCAATGAATAGTTCACCCAGCTGTAAGCAGGCTCCTGTGGGAATGCAGCCCCGTGGCAGGGGAGGACGCGGCACAACAGCAGCAAGTCCCGGCAGGACCCCACGCCTCTGCCCTGGGACAAGTCCAGGTCCCTTGCAGGCAAAACGAGCACGTTCCCATTTAAGTTGGCCAAATTAAATTGGCCCCGCTTGTTCCAGCAGGGCTGTCCCACTTTGCACTGACTGCTACTTTGCCTGAGGGCTGACAAACATCAGGGTTGAAGAACAAAGTACGGCTCAATACCCGGGCACAATGACAGCCTTTAAGGGTTTCACCATGAATTAACTCAGTGCTAGAAGTAAAACGGTGTCTTAGCAAGGAGAGGAGCTAAGTGACTGGTAAAAATAATCCTATTAAAGCATGCAAAATGGTTTCCTCCTGCAAAACCCATTGAGAGAATTTGCAGTGTGGCCTCGGGAAGGTCGGGATCCCCCGAGCACCCCAACACCCTGCAGTTCAGTGGGTGCTGGCCTCCGAACTGTGGGTGCTCAGGTCTGGTCCGTACCAAGCGACCCACCAAAGGCAGCACGTGGGGCATCACTAGACTGCGTTGGTGCCTCAGCGTGTCCTCTGCTCCAGCATAATGCTGCCCGTGCAGCATGCACCAGCACTGGCACTGACACCGGCACAGGGTGGAAGGTGCCCGGTGCTTAGCAGGAATCTGCAGCTATTTCTGCGGCGCCCTGCCGTCCCACGGGACAAGCCTGGCTTTGCCTGTTGGCGGGGGGCACGGATGCTCCCACCCTGCTTGCAGAAGTCAGCCTGAGACCGGGGACAGACCCCCTGTCCCAGCAGTCCCGCAGGCTGCACGTGTCCGTGGGAGGGCTTGGGAGCCATGCAGCGCTGACCTTATGCCTTCAGCTTCCTCTTCTTCCTCCTCGCGTGCTCCAGGGCAGCCCTGACTGTTCCCTGTTAGAGAGGGGACGGGAAAGGCGTCCCCAGCCCTGGGCACTGCAGCACTGCGCCCGCTCCCCAGCCCTGCTGCTCTAACCCTCCTCTGCAGCAGTGTCAGCACTCGCTCTTCGGGAGGGCTCAGTCTGCTCTAACACAAAAAAATGCAAATTCAGGGCTTTTTCCAGGCCGGGAGAGGCCCCAGAGGCTGCAAGCTGCTTTGCCTTCACTCCTTCTCCGAAGCAGCCTGGCCAGGACAGCAGCACGCTGCCGTGGGTGGGAAACTGCCCGGCAGGAGCCCGTCTGCCAGCGTGCCCGTCCCCAGCCACTCGGCTCGGCTCTGGGGCTCACTTCGGCGGAAGATGTTTAGCACATCTCAGTCTTTGTCAGGCTCACAATTTTTAGACCTCCCAGGCGGGTCGTTGCAGCTCACCTCCGGACAGACAGTGCCATTTCTGCAGCCTGCGCTCGCTGAGAGCTGCCTCCCTCACCAGCCCAGCACCGTGGAGAACCACCTTTCACAAGGGCACATGTCCTGCGATGAATGCTGAGCTCACCTGGATGGTCCTACTCCGAGCTGGATGCTGAGACTCACCAGTGCAGGATGTGTCCCCTCAAGTGGGGCAGCGGCGGTGGCTCCAGCCCCAGCGGGAGCAGGTGAAAGCAGCCCCAAGTTTGCTCAGAGTTCGTGCTCTGCCAGGGCCAGGAACAAGGGGTCTCCGGTCCCCGCTCCATCATAGCCCCTGCACCACACAGCATCCCCAAACCCCTGTCCTCACCGCCCATCGCTTTGGTGGACTATAGTCATGGAGACAAAGAAAACCTAAATGTGCTCCTCCTGCCTCTCCCCAGCCCCTCACCTGCAATTTTTCATCTGAGCTTTGCTCAACTCCCCCCAGCAGCTCATGCCGCTGCTGCGGTGGGCCCAGGTTGGTGGCAGGGCTGCACCGGTGCCAGGAGGCAGGGTCCCCGTGGCTCAGAGAGGCAGGAGAGATGTTGCGGGGATGTTCCCAGCACATCCAACAGCATGCACACCGCGCGAAGGAGCGGAGCAGAGAGACGTACCGAAAATGCCGAGAGAAACTCCGGTCCTTTCCCATTTGTCGGGGTGCGGTGGGAACAAAAGGGAGATGCTTCAGATCCTCATGCAGCTGAGTCTCAGCCTCGGCTCACGCCCACGACGCGGCCGGATCCAACAACCAAACCGCGCGCCAGCCGGTGCCCCCCTGCCACTTGGCACCCCCGTGGTGCGCGGGGACCGTGGCCAGATGGGCCGGCTCGCCGGCAAACTCTGCCTGGGCTGAGTTCCTGCCTCCCTTCGCCCTCGCCTCCCTGCCACGCTCTCAGTCCTGGGCAGAGGTTTACCATCTACCCAGTGCCTCTTTTTTTATCAATTGGGCTTTAGCGCCTGCTCTGCCCTCCCTGCTCCAGCTCTGCCCCGGCTCGCTGCGACGAAGCCTCTCGCTTTCCCTAAAAACTGCAGTCGCTGTAATTTCCAGCTGGAACAATCTCGTAACAGAAAGGAGGGCACGGCTCCGCGCCGAACTCCAGGGGGATGCCTCCCTGGTGCTAATTAGTTGACTTCTAAAGTGCTTCTGTTTAAATTACATGCCACTGTAATGGGTGAGAAACCTTAAAGGCAAACGGCATCGGCGACGGGTGCGTGGCTGCTGGGAGAGCAGGTGGAGCCACCCGGGCTGGACCAGGATCAGGACCAGGACCAGGACCAGGACCAGGACCAAAGACATGGGCGCAAACCTCCCCCCGTGCTGCAGAGCATCATTTACCCCCAGGGTAACACAGCAGCGCTTTGCATCGGGGATAGAAGATAAAAAAAAAACATCTTTAATTTAAATAACGCCATCTTTAAGCACAGCACTCGCGTTTGATGAAGAGGATGTGAAGCTTTCCAGACCTGCCAACATCAGATACAATCTCCAGGTAGCGAGGGAAGGAAAAATGAAAAATGTATGGTTTAGCCCCAAAACAACTAGCAAACACCTGACCTTGAGTCTGCTCGTTGTGAAGAAAAACACATCCCAGGGTGGATAAAAACACTGAGCAACACTTGGATTATGTCTGAACTGTGCTGTGCAAACAGCTACCCATCTGGAAAAGCATTTCTGCCCTGACAGTGTGCCGCAATGCTAAAATTCACACGCTTTGGGGAGAGAAAACTCTTGTACGACTTTACCGATATAAGAGGACTTCTGCTTATGAACCTGTACAGATTTTTCTCAGACCTAATCTACCTGCGTGCATGGGTAGGGGCGTCAGCAGCCCTGCGCTGGCCTCCAGCCCGGCAGCACCGCCAGCCACAGGGGGACACGGCATCTCCAAACCCCTGCGCATGAGCAGGGCTCGCTCCAGCCCAGCAGTGAGCACGGACCTGTGATTTTCACAGGGGCTGTTATCCTGTTATCCCCAGTAATGGGAGGCTCTGTAATCACTCATCTGGCTGCAGATGTTTTGCAGATGTGACCGTTGTTATCATTAAATAGGAATGAAGGCACTTTTCCACCCAAGAGTGCAGACGTGGTGGGATGCAGTGGCCGTGTAGCAGGGCTGGGAGCCCCTTGAAGCCCTTCCCAGGCCACCCCACTTGTCCCTGGGACAGCCCAAAATGCCCCAGCCCTGCACAGCAGCTCTTGGGGAGGGTCACCGTCTCATGACACATCCCTGCGCCGGCTCCAGTAACGACACATGCGTTATATGCTGGTAAGAGCCTCCCCAGAGCAGTGCCACGGCCTGTGCCCGGCTGGGGGTCACCTTCTTCATCAGCAGCCGAGTGCCAGGGCCTCAGGATGCTCTCGCCTCTCCTGAACCCAATGACAGCTGCTGGGGACATGGAGACCTTCAAAGAAACCCCCAGAAAGGCTTTCTCTGCAGCCTCCATCCTGCCTGGCATCGCCCGGTGGGTGTCGGGGATGGCAGCCAGGTCGATGGGTGCCAACGGCTGCTCATTGCAGCCCCGGCCTCGCAGACACACCCCTGGGCCCCCTGTGGCACCCATGGGTGCCGCTGCGCCGGGGAGACACGGGGCCACCAGCAGCTCCCGCACACCCTGTGCCCCACACCAGCACCCCACACCAGCCCTGAGGACTTGTGTCACCCCCTGCTTTTCAGAGCCACAGAGAGCAGTCACCTCAGCCAAGGTGCCGCCCCCAACCTGCTTTCTGCTGGGAACACCAGGACAAACACAGCTGTCCATGTTTTCTTTAAGATACTGGAAAACTCGGACTTTGGGAAGTAACCACTTCCCAAAATAAAAGTTACCAATCAGTGGTGGCGTGCAATCGGGCCAGACCAATATAATCTGCATTATAGCTGTAGTTCGATTTGTCAAAAGAAATTAATCTCCTAACAGGAGATTTTGCAGTGAGGCATTTTGGTCATGACCTATTTGAACTCAGCTGATAATAAAGGAACTCTGCTCCCAATTGTTTTCACCACTGGCACGTTTGTTTTTTTTTTTTTCCTGCTGCCCTAATTCCCTTTTTTTGGGCAGTTGACCATATGTCCGGCTACCAGATTAGGGATTTTTTAAAACGGAAGCAAACAAGAGCTGCTTTTCCTCCATTATCGTCCTGCTACCCACAGGGTTTCACAGCGGGTCCACCCGGAGTGCGGGCGGGAGGACAGTGTCTGTGTACAGTTTGAAGTGCTGCATCAGGCAGGAGAGGGAGCGATGTGGTTTCGGGGGGGTCACCGGTGCCGCAAGCTGCATCGGCACCCGAGAGAGCCGGAGAGCTTCCCCCAGCCTTGGAGGAGCAGGTACATGGGGGAGGGTGGCAGGGAGGACAAGCAGGGAAGCAGCACAATCCATAATATATAAATCCTGATGGCTAAAATGAAATTTCTTATCCAGGCACAGTCACAGATGGCTGGAGTATTTTAATACAGGAACATGCCAAGCAATTTTATTGCCATGAAAAACAAGCTGAGACAAATAGATTGTGTTCGGAGCATTATTAAAATGAACTCAGTGGAATTTCTCCTGTAATAAGGGAACCCCTGATGGGCAGCGATTTTATCTTTGTCAGGGATCAAAAGCGGCTGCAATCAGAGCAGCGGTCCCCTTGGCCCCACCACCACTGGGCCAGCAGCTCCACCTGCGTGCCTTATTATTCCCCCAGGAGCAGAGACTGGTCGGGAAGCAAACAGACCGCAACCAAAGCAGTGAAGTAACAAACTACCCCTGACTATTCTCCCTGCAGCAGGGTGAAGCACAACATGATTTAGAGGAGATCCACGACAATATATAGCAGTCTAAACAGCCCAAGAGTTATCATCTAATGAATTAATGCGGCCAGAATGTGAGGCTGGATGCGCTCCGGAGCACACGCGCACCCGGCTATTTAAATCCAGGTTAATGGGACGATGTCCATGTAAGCATCAATGCCGGTGTTTTCTGCACCAGCTTTTGTAACGCAGCAGGTCAGCGGGGAGGAGGGGATCTGCGTTTCCATCGCACCCCAATTCTACTGCAAACAGATGTTTCAAAGCTAAACGCCACTGCCGGGAGCTGGTGCAACACTGGCACGGGCACCGCCAGTGCCGCCGCCAGCGCTGGGGGAACGCACGGTGCAAAGGGAGATGGCAACCGGCACGGCAGGTGCTAAATCCCTGTGCAACGCAGGTGAGGATCCCCCCTGTGCCACTCGGCTCGGAGGGCAACTTTGGCCCCCAGAGTCCAGGGAAAAACCGGCAGCTGCTGCAACAGCGCTGCAGAGCACCTGGGTGCGGAGCCGGCACCGTTCCTCTGCTGGAACCGCGGCTCTGCCCTGGTTTGAAAACAGCTCAGAAATAAGAGCAGTGCCGAGAGGCACATGCCCCTGGGACCCCGACCTGCCCAAAATAACCCGCTCCCCTCCCCACACCGGTGCGAGGTGTGCACAGCCCCTGCACACGCGCTCGGCACGGCCGCGGGGAGCAGAGGAGTTAAACCCCGCGGCTCCCCCGGGACTAGACCTGGGCTTTGGCGTTAGCAGGTGATGGAGTAACACAAAATAAGAGATTTCCCTCTCCCCGGCAGAGCTGCGATGCCCGCGGAGTCCCTGACAAGAGCAGCTCCGATGCAATACACACGCTAAGAGTTAATTAACTTTTAGCACATCTCATTTTTGTGATGCCGGGGGTTGCTAGATCCAAGAACTAAGCTGCTTTAAACCCATTCCCCTCCCAGCCCCCTCGGTTCCCAGGAAAGGTCTGTTCATTACTCACCCGAGACAGCTCATCTTTCCCCCTCACTGCCGTATTTCATCATTCTTGAGCAGAACTACAATTGTGCACTTTACTACACACACCAGCCATATGGGCAGGGGATGGGAGTGGGGAGGAACCGGCGCAGCACGTGCGTTATCCCTGCTATCCACAACCAAACGGATGAAGAAAATGTCAGCAAATTAAAATCTGCAGGAGCTTAATTCTGGGCAAATGGGATGAAATCCATTTCAGCTAAAAAGAAAAAAAAAAAAACAAAAACCAACACACCAACATTGGAAAAAGCCCAGCCTAAGGACGGACGGGAGGAGAAGAGGTGTCAGCAGCCCCAGGTCGATCTGTGTGCTGAGTCGGGGGGGGTTTGGGTTACGCTGCACAGCAGCACCTTGCAGGGAGCCCGTTAAACCCCGGGGGAAGCCCGGGGAGGGGACAGGCAGGGGAGGGAGGACAGCCGGCGGCAGCAACAGACCGAAAATAAACACAGCTGGTGCAGAGGGAAGATCCAATCAGGCCAGTGTGAGGGTCAGCAGCAGACGGGGACGTACTGGCCGCCTGGCTCTGCATGGCAGGGGCCATGCGGTCACCCATGGTGGGACACCACCATGCACCCCGCAGCAGGGCTTGGCCAGCCTGCCAGGACCTGGGGCTGCCAGCAAGGTGAGTGTTGGGGACCCTCATCTGCCTCGCCCCCAGCATCGCCCTCAGCATCCCTCCCCTCAAGGTGTGCAGGCGTACGGGACTGGCCCCCCCTATCTCAAGTGGAAACAGCCCCCGGGAACAGGGGAGCGGGATACAGCCTCGCAGGGATGCTCGGGGCTGATGGGTACCTGCATGGTCCCGAGCCCATCCTCGCACGGCTCCACGTGCCTGCAGGGGTGGTCCTGCAGGATGAGCCCCTAGATGCTCGCTGGGGCAGCTCAGATGGGCTCCACTTGCCCAAACTGCACCAACACACGCCGCTGCCCGGGGGTGGCTGCCCTGCGCCACAAGGACGGTGAGACAGCCACACCGGCATCCCATCCCCAGAACCAGCACTGGAGCTGTGACCCCTCCTTGCACGAATCCCCCGCACGGCCTTTCCCCAGCCCTGAGGTGCCAGCTGGGGCACAGACCCCAGACCCCTCCTCAGCCAGTGACGGACTGAACCAGCTCAAGCTGTGCAGAAATCACCCCCATGAACTCACAGCACCCCCTAAATCCAGAGCACCCGGGAGCCACTCACCAACTTTCAGTGAGTTATTAAAAGCATTAAAAGCTCTTGCTCAGCAGCAAACCCGTCGGATGGGAGACCCCCGGGATAAGCACCTCGTATCCAGCACAACAGTGCACAGGGAGCTGCCCCCACCTCCCCAGCTCCCCCGCAGCTGGGAAACCTGCTCTCCGAAGCACCTTTTTTATTATTTATTTATTTTCTTGACTTCATTTCATTAAGATTAGACGGTAAATCTTTTCCCTAAGCTAAACATTTCATTTCCATTAAACCGAGATTAGCCGCCTGATTTACGGCGCCTCTTGCCCCAGCCCCAGTGTTAACCTTTCACATGGGGGCACAGGGTGGCCGCAGGGTTGGCTCCATTTTCGGGGCGCTGTGACACGGCGCTGCCCCACGGCATCGCGGGGCTGGGCATGGGGCGAGCTCTGCACCGCATGGAGAGGATGGCGGCACCGGGTCCAGCCACACTGTCCTCCACTGGGGTGGGGACGCCCTGGGGGAAACATGCTGTGCCCCCCGCAGAGGGGCTTGGGTCTGAAGAGGAATTTAGACACTTATCCAAATCCCCTCTGGAGGGAAAAATATCCCCTCTAATTTCCCAGGGATGAAGACAAAGGGTGTCTCCGGGGCATTCGAGGCATTTCCATGGATCTTTTGGGGGAAAAGATTTTTCCTGAATTGTGGTTTTTTTTCAATTGGGACTAGTTTGGGGTGATGGCTCAGGCAGGACTCGGTGCTATCCGTCCTTGCCCCCAGTCCCAGCCATTGGCCTATCAGGTCCCCCCAGGGTGTTCAGGGGGGACAGGACCACTGCCACAGGGGCAGGACAGTCTGGACATGGGCACTCGGACAAGGCAGCTGCTGGGGAGGTGACGGTCCCCTCCACACCCTGGCTCTGCAGGGGTCTGTGCCCATCCCCACTCAAGTATGGGGGGCCCCACGTGCAGCCATGGCAGCGCAGGGGGACACTGCGTGGCAAGGACCACCGACCCGCTCTCCCCATCCTCCCCACCGCCGGATTGCAGCAGTGTGGCGGAGACCCCGGCACGGGGACGTTGTTATGGTAACTGTAATATCTTGCAATTCCACTGATTAAAGCAGAAATTGGAAAGCCGGGCCCGGAGCGGGGCCAGATGGAGACCTGATTCCCTAATGGCCATCGTCTCAGCCTGGCCGTAATCCCCACCACGTGTCCATGCACCGGCACTGGCACCATCCCACAGTGCTGCAAGAAGAGCAGCGGACCGGCCGCACCGCCTGCACACCCGTGGCACGGACGTTCTGCTGGGGGTGCAAGAGGTGTCGGGGACCCCGAGCCCAAGTGAAGCATTGCCAGAGCATCCCGGGGTGAGTGACCACAGCCCTGGCACTCTGGGATGCTGTGGGCAGTGCTGACCTGGAGGCAGCCCATGGATGTGACAGAGACCTCCCCACCAGCCGCCCCTGCCACCAGAGCTGCTCGCAGCCCTGGCCAACCCCTCACCCACCCCCAGCTCTCGTCTTGCAGAGCTCAGTTTGTTTTCTGGCCAGGCTCTTAGAGAATCGCCAGCCGTTCTGCAGCTAATCCCATCGCCCTTCAAAGCGACGGCCAGAAATGGGAGCCACGTCTTGTGCTGCAGGCGGAGGTGGTGGCTCCATGGGGCTGGTGACCACCGCTCCCCGCAGGGACGGGGTCGGCTGGCGGTTGGTGCAGTGCCGGCTGCCGGGCAGCCGCACGTCCCCCAGTCCCACACCGAGAAGGACAGCCACACAGGGATTCCGTGCTGAGACCCCACCAAGCTCCACTCGGCTGCCCCTTGGAAAGGGAGTCTGGCTGTGCCGGCATCTTCCCTGCGGGAACCTCCTGAACTGTGCCTGCATCGTCACTGCCGGGCAGACAGGTGCCCCAGCACGGCAGCGTGGAGGTTGGTGACACCCTGTACCTGATGTTGTCAATCAGATGCTGGTGGGACTCCTGGGTAAGGACCATGCAGAGGGCATAGGCCAAGTACTCCACCTTCCGCTCTGCCGCGTACTGCTTCAGGACGGTGAACACCTTTTCCTTGACCTCTGGCTGGTCACCAAGGATGTCATCCACCTGCAGCACAGGAGACAGGAAAGAAGAGGGAAGGGGCATTGAGCAGCAGAGCAGTTAACTGTGTAGGGCGGGATGGACAGGGCAGAAAACAAGTCCATCTCATTGCAGCACCTGCTCAGCCAAGGAGAGGGGAACACACACGGGAAGGAAAGCAAAAATGCAGTCATCAGCCCATCACACAGCACTGCTGAGGCCTCTCACGTGTCCCTGGTACTGCTGTTGTGCCTGTTATAAACATTGCACTGGAAACAGGGGTGTGACAGCAAACCCCGAAACTCTGCTGGGTCACAAGTGTCCCCGCAGGAGAGGGTCTGGCATGGCTGGGGGGGGAGCTAGTGCATTGGTCTGAAGTCTACCCTGCAGAGGACACCGCGATGGGCTTTTGGAGGTATTTAAGCCTCCAATCATGCCAGGCAGCACTGTCCTGCCATTAGTTCCAGGAGGCTGCAGGGAAGGAGGGAGAGAGAGCAAAAGCATGAGCACCAGCCAGGAAACGGCATTGGCAGCTCCCAGCTGCTGTCCTGTCCTCTCCACCTGTGACAGCCATGATGGGCAGAGTAATTAGCTAATTACCATCCAGCCAATGCATGGAGCCCTCCTTATTAGCCTCTCCCCAGGCCAGGGGGCTGTTCCTTGCCATGGGGTTGTGCTGGGCAGTGGGTGCTGCTGTCTTGTCCCCAGCCTGGCTGGGTGCAGCAAATACATGTGGGATGCAGAAAACTCCTTGTGACCACCCTGCAGTCCCTGTGTGCGTTGGGTTTTCCTGCAAGGTGATGGTTTTGTGCTGACAGCAGGTTTAACTGCTTCCCTCCAGCTCTGCGAGCGCAGGGGGAAGCAGCAGCAGTGAGCGGAGCCCCTCGCCCTTCCCCGGCGCACAGAGGGTGCGCGCAGGGCTGTGCCTGTGCATCCCTGCGGCAGCACTGCGTGGGAGCCGGCAGGCATCATCCCGCCAAGCCCCCGGAGGAAGGGGAAGAGCTGTTTTCTCTGGGTGCTCGTCCCACTTGGCAGCTCCCCGGGGAGGGCTATCGCCAGCGCTGTGACCCCCAGCACAACCCTCCAGGTGCTGCTGGGTTTGCGCAGCAGCTACGCGAGCGCTGCGGGGGCTCCCAGCAGCAGCAGCGCTTCAAGGTTACCGAATCTGGGGCAGCCAAGGCAGCTGCATCCCCCCGGGCAGCCTCGCATGGTTTTCAGTCCCGAGGTCCAGCACAGGAATGACAAAAGACCGTGGTGTTCCTGGTGGGCTGAATCCCAGGATGCTGCTGTTAAATTTTTGCCTGGGCTGGGAGTGAACAGCTTGGTGGGTGGGAATGCAGGGTGCTGCCACCCCTCATGTCAGGGAGGTCCCCAGCATGTCCCTGAGGGTGCAGGGGACAACAGGAGCTGTTGACCAGAAACTGAGACCCTGAGCACCTTCAGTGCTTTCGGTGATGCCCCCAGGCTGCCGGGATGCTCGGCTCGTGCAGCCCAGCTCCAGCCCTGGCCTCGCTGCCACTAATGCTGTCACCGGTCCGTCTGCCGGGTGAGCACGATGGGGCTCTGCCAAAAGAATGAGTGGGAAAAGCCTAGGTACCTCAGGCTTGTGAGCCACCTGCGGGCAGTGCAGGCACAAAATGCGAGCCACCAGCACCCCCTGACCTTCCAGCCTCGCGGTGGGTGGGCAGGAGTGCCTGGGTGCTTGCAGCACCAGCAGCACCTACCAGAGCTGAGCCCCTAGGTACACAAAGTGGTAAAGCACCCCACTAGGTTTTATTATTTTCTGCATCATGTAAAAACATGAAGCTACTTAAAACATCTGCGCCATTAACTCCCTCTAGAGAGGTGTTTGCCAGCCAAGCTGTGCTCCTTCACCCAGGAGCCAGCGGCACGCCTGCCCTGCAAGCCTGCTTCTGCCCAGGCTGGCCAGGGCTGTCGTGGGTGGCTTTGCTGGGCAGAAAAGGGAGGTGGCAGAGGTGCTGCTGCGGGTGCTCACAGCATCACGACCAGCTTGCTCCCTTCAAAAGTGCTCTCCTGTGATCACCCGGAAAATGTTTACATGGTTTAATGTGACTTCATGAGATAGAGGCAGCGTGGAACAACCTCTCATCCTCTTGTTAATCTCCTGTAATCAGCAGGTATCTGTTTCACATGCGATGCTCTGCCTTATGAATCCAAACCTCAGTGCGTATTTGTGAATCTTTAATGTAGAAGCTGACTGAGGGGATTCAGCTGATAGCCACGAATCTCTTTATGAAGGTCTTGTTCCTTTATTAGCTCGGGATCAAAAAAAACCACAAGCCTGGTTATTTTCCTAACAGTATTTTAAAAGGCTACTTTGAAATGGAAATTAGAAAGATTAAAAAAAAACAACCATGATCAAATTTATAATTAGCATGAGGCAATGTGTTTGGTAAACTACCCACTAGGCAGCCTTCAGGAACACAATGAAGATGTAATCACATCGATATTTCCCCTTTGCAGTGAAATAGGAGCTAAAATGTCTACGGGATGACACACTCAAACTTTGAAGGGACGCCCAGGCATGCAGGAGGGAGGGATCTGCCCCAGTGAGTTTCCACCCACTCTTGTAGTGCAAACGAATAAATACTTGGGGTCATCCCCTAGAGGATCTCCAAGCCCTTTGCAGCATCCATCTATTCTCCCGGTAATTATCAGACCCTTTTCTCAGGCACTGAAGCCCCCAGTCTGCACCCCAGCTCTGTGACCAAGCCAGGAGCATCCCCCCATCTGACAGCACCACAAAGGCTGAATGCGGCATTTTCCAAACCACTCAGTGCAGGGGATGCCCAGAGCCCCACACACTGGCCCCACGCCCCGGCCTTACCTTTTTGCTGAATTCCTGCGCTTTCTGCTTCCTCTCCTGACGCACAGTGTCGGCGCTGGGGACGGGGTCCCGTGTGCTGGCCCCATGCTGCGGCCGCAGCAGCCCCAGTCGCAGGGACCGCCCGTGGCAGGACCCCACCAGGGCGGCCGCCGCCTCCTGCAGCATCACCGGCATCCCGTTGACTTCCAGCACGTAATCCCCCGGCTCGATCCCGCAGGCAGCAGCAGGTGAGTCCGGGCTGACACTGGCCACTCGTGGGGGACTGCCGCTCGCCAGCTCGAAGCCAAAGCATCCCCGGGGACCGGGAAGGATGTTGGCGTGCTGTAGGCGGGAGACCACGCCGATGCTGGGGGGCACGTTGCTGCAGCGCCTGGCCAGCCCGAGCAGCGCCTCGCAGCCCAGGGAGGAGACGGGCTGCCCCTCGATCTCCAGCACCTCATCGCCCAGCCGCAGCCCCGCCACCGCTGCGCTGCTGCCCTCCTGCACCCAGAGGATGTAGCACGGACCCGTCCCGCTTATCTTGAACCCAAAGGACTCAGGCCAGCCTTGGTTGGTTGCCGGCATGGCTGCAACTGGAAAAGAAAGGGGGAAAAATAGGAGTTGTGGTGTGTTTTCCGTTCTTAACGATAGCTCTGTAGATACCACATGGATCCTGTTGGGTGTGGGGGATCTAGTCTGTGCTGCGCTTGCCCACCGTGGGAAGAGATGCCCCAAGAGTGACACTTTTCCTCTATATTTCCCTAAAAAACAGCTTTTAGACTTCTATCATCAGGCTGCTGGCAGTGCCAGCACCATTAGCAGAGAAGAAGCTGCTTTGGCTGGAAAGGTCAGGGCTACACTTGCCACCTGCGCCGTGGGCTCGCACAGCCGTTGTCTCGCTCGTTGGTAGCACCTACCTAACACCCCACCCCTGGGAGGTGCATTTAGGCACCTGCTTGTATTTGTTTGTCTAGCAAAACAATTATTCCATTTCCCTGGCTTGTCACATTAAGGAACAGGTCATCCAATGACTTAAGACAGCTTTATTTTAACTAACTCTTCTCGATACTCAATATTTTAGCAGTGTGCAACTGCAAAATTACTGCAAATTCACTAGGATTTGCCAGATCCTCTCAGCTCTCCCGGGAGTATTTCTTTGTGCTCTCCCTGTCCTGTGTATAGTATTAACCTGATCGCAGCATCCTGAAACACAAAGATGGGGATTTTCAAAAGGACATGTTTGTGGTTCATTTGAAGGGTTAGGACCGGCTCCATGGATGCTCAAGGAGAAATCAGACACATCAGCCCTAGACATCTGCAGAAGTCATCTTTGCCCAAGGTAAATCAGACCAGCTGATCTCTGCAGCTCACTCGGATGCCCTTTCAACGCCGCTGATGTGTAAGTGCCCACATTGTCTGCTGTCATTTGGTAAATTAATTTGCATGTAGATTTTCTCTTAATTTGATCTTAGCTGTGAAGATGCTCTTTACTCCCATGTTTATTCCATCTGTGCTACTTCACACACATTAAGCATTTACGAAAATGAAACAGAGTATTTTACCCGGGCAAATTCTTACAGAGACTACAAGGACTCAGAATGGCTCAAAAAAAACATCCTCACGAATGCACCATGAGTTTTGTGCTCTTCAGATCAAAAAGTCTCAAGCACAGGCACACAAGCACAGAGTCAGCTCTTGGTGTGTGTCCCCGAGCAGCTGCTCCCCCCTACCTGGGCAGCCCAGAGGGTCCCAGTTCACTCCAGTCCGTGCTCCTGCCAGCACAGCAAAGGCATCCCTTCACATCTCCACCTCACCGCTGTCGGAGCGGTTTGGTTCTGATCTGAATGACCGAAAGACATTTCTTCTACTCCTTTGAGACCTGGAAAATCTTGGTCAAAATTCAGTAGCACTGAAAACATTCTTTAATACCCTATTATAGGCCAGGGAGATGAAAGGAACTCTTCTCATGTCCATTTTCAGCACAGATAATACGGACCAGCTTGCTCCAAGAGCAGAATCGTGAGGATGAGCCGGGAACACGGCATTACCGCAGAAATCTGTATTAATAACCTGAGCCTGCCCTGCTGTTGCAAACAGCTACTCAAGGCTGTGTTACAGAGGGCACTAGAAGTGCCACCTTCATAAGGAAATACTAACAAGGACCAAGCAGTATGCTCTCACGAACATTCTAAGTGAAATAATCTTGTCCTCCTTTGTACAGCAGTGCTGATTAAAATACTACATAAAAATCAGGGATTATTACTAGTGTTATTACATAAAGAGGAAACCAAGCTGTTGCCCGTGTTAACAGGTACAGATGTCAAGAACTGGAGGGGAAGTGTAGAGGGTGAAGGAGAGGGACAAGTCTGGCAACAGCAGGATGAAATCCATCAGCGAGCGAACACCAAGGGCACCCCTGGGGCTGCAGAGCATGGGCTTTGAAGGAGCCCAGTAAGCGCCGGGACGGCGCCAGCACCACCACTCTGGGCTGAGCTCCATGGCAAAGCCGGCCAGAGCAGCGACCATCGCCTTGCTGCGGGAAGCTGCATCACCCCCTTCCACCTCTCCACCCTACGGCTCAAGCACTTACAGAAGTCTGCAGCCATCCAAGCGAGCCTGGCGGGCTCTCAGCGGGGGCGGGTTTGTCCCGCTATGGGGACGAAGCTTTCTTGGTTCTCCTCCATCACCCCTGGAAGCACGTCCCACCTACCCGCCGGGCTCCTGGGGGCATCTCCCCTGTTCCTGCGTCCTCGCCGCAGCCCCTGGGGTGCTGGGGGCACAACCCTCGCATGTAACGCCAGTCCAGGGATGGCCGAAACGGCTGCTATGCCGTGGAGCGGGGGCAGAGCTGGGGCAGTCCCTTGGACAGGGGGTGGCTGCCCCTTTCCAGGCGTCTTACTTGAGCCCTGCACCTTTCCAGCCGATCTGAGTCAGCGCCAGGCACGCAGAAAGGTCTTTCTTGTCTTTTCCTTTCCTAATTAACTTTATTTCCATCGCAAAGAGAAGCACGGACAGACTAATTGCCCTGCTGGTCTTGGCTGAGTCTGGTGCTGACCTGAGCCTGTAGATCTGGGGGGAATTAGGAGCTGGAAAGAGGTAAAACAGATTAGCGCCCGTGGAGGGAAATCCCTCGTCCCCACAAGCAAACACAAAGAGGTGGCGCTTCGCAAAGCAGCAGGGACACAGCGTGCTGTCGCTGCTCCCAAACAGCAGCTGGGCGTGCTGAGACCTCACTGGCCCCACCACCAGCGATTCGGGTGGGAAACCAGAGATTTTGGGAGTACGCATCTGCCAAACAATGCGTGGTTTGCTGCAGAGATTTAGGGGCCTGGAGACCAACTTCTGTGGGGCTCGCCAGGAGCGCTCTCCCCAGCCAGGCAGCTCTGTGCGGGGGAGTGGGGGTCCTCGCAGCGGGGAGCGGCTGAGAGCGTTTTGCAGCAGAGACCCCCACCCTGGCACCGACTGTTCGTTAAGCTGCTATTTCTGATTTTCTCCTCTGCTTTCTCAGCACTTAGAGATCCCAGGGCTTAGCACGCTAAGAGGTTTTAGGGTATTACACGTCCTGCTGTGGCACCAGCAGGAGGGCCTGTCTGCATCCCATCACGGACCACAGAGCAATCCAGTCTTCCCTGGGCACTGGCACAGGCTGAGCTGTCGGCAACACTGGACTGGGTGGGAAACAACCTCCCCAGGAAACCTGGGAGACTTGACATGGGATCGGGTAAAGCCTTATGAAGGAGAACTGCAGGAACCAGCTCTGCCCAACCTTCACCGCACGATGCGGTGAAAGGTCTTCCTCTTGCTCGTGCCCTTTGTGTTCATACATGTCACTGCTGCAAGGGGGCTTGAGACCCCCTCCTCCTCCTGTCCTCTCCAGCTCTGGAGTCGGTGATGCTCTGCTAGAGACGGGACACGGCTGCTTTCTCGTAGGCTCTGCACAAACACAGATCTCCTCCTCAGCAGCTGAGGTCCGCGGGTGCGCGTTGGGGGGAGCGTGCACTGCCCTCCCGTGTTGACACAGAAATGCACACACCTCCCTAGAAAACACCAGGGGATCTTCTTGGCTATTCCCTGCCCAAACAGGCAGACAAAACAAAAAACTACAATGGGTTTTCCTTTTTTTTTCCGCCCCAGGAAGTGAAGTAATTGCTTCTTTTCCCTCCATTTTTAAGTGACCTGAGTACTTTAAAACACTGACAGTGAATTTTAATCCCTACAAGAAATTAGTTACGGGATTCCAGGCTAATGAAAGATTGTTTCCTTGAAGACCTTCTGCTAGATTTTGATCAGACAAGACTTTTCACTCATTTGCACAGTACTTGGATTGAATCAGCTTCATTTCTCTCAGACTCAACCTCCTATTAAAGTATTTGCTGGCTTGTTTGTCCTTGAGCACAGTCTATAAGGTCACTGAGGGTGGATGGAGTTCCGTGCCGGCGGTGCTGCTGGGCCCCGCTCCGTGGCACTGGCTGCAGCTCCTGCCGGTAGCGCCGGCAGCTCCACGCTGTGCGCAGGACACAAACCCTGCCTGTCTGCCCGCAGACAAATAAACAGCCTTGCACCCATGCTGCCACCAGCCCCCCATCCCAGGGCCCTTTTGTTATGGTTTGAGAAACCCACAACAATTTATTGTCGTTTAGACAATTATTCTATCACCCGATGACCCCTCTCCACCCAGGAAGGGGAATCAGGGAAAAACAAACCAATCCCAGGGTTGAAATAGAAACAGATTTAATAGAATAAGACTAGATAATTAACATCAATAACACTAAAGAAACAATATTGATCATGATACCAATCTAAAATACACAAGGATTATACTCAGCCCATTCTATCAGTAGAAGCTGTGCACTCCCAGCATTGGACAGCAAATGTCGGACACAGTGAGCGCTACAGCTTTGGGAGGAAGGGAAGGGCTCAGGGGTCCAGCACTGAGGCAAGAAGTTCTCAGGATTGCAGCCATCAAGGGAGAGAGAACTTTGCAGCAAACTTTTAAATTTATATTGAATCTGACACTGACGGTATGAAATCATCCTGTTGGGTCAAGTGCCTGGGTCTTGCTCCTCCTCATTCCTGCACCTGGCTAACCCAAAAACACTGAGACCTTGAAACCCACATGCCATAGTGGTTATAAAGTAAATATTTTCACAAATTCAGACACTAGAGTCTTCTAAAAGTGCAGTTTTCCCAAGCATTAGATGATAAATTAGTCCTGTATTGCTCAAACCAGGACACCCTTCTGTGCTGCCAAACTTGCCAGGTTACATCCAATGTCCCAACCAAACCTACAGCTGTATCTGGAGCACTACAGAAATTTTGCTGTATCAGTAGGAAGGGAAAAAATGGCTTTTTCACAACATCCTCTATGAGGAGCAAAGTGCCTCGGGCTGCACTCTAGGACAACTGTGCCCTGGCAATATTTTGGCTGCATTCCTCTCTCTCGGGTTCTGGTTTGGTGCGTTATGGGCCAAGAACTTACCAGGGGAAAAAAGATCCCCTTCCTGAAACCCAACCTCATCTCCTGCTGCCGTGTCTCCTGACCAAGCCAATTAATTTCCTTTCTGTGCCAAAGCAGCGCAAACACCCCTCGAAGGGCTTACCTGTTGTGCCCAAGATCCAGCCAGCAGCAGACTGGGACCCAGAGCTGGCAAAATCATCACCGCAGCTTCGAAGCTTTTGGATCAGTTACCCGGCGGCAGCAGCCGGCTGAGTTTCTATGGCAAATTCTACCCAGGCATCGTAACCCAATCGGCCGCTCATTAGCGGTGCTCTGGAGAGCACGGACTGTGCCGGCTGCGGGGACGGTTTCAGTTGACAACCGCCGCGTAAGGAACCGGCACAGGACATTTATCTCCCGCAGCTTTAGCCCACCTCAGCCCGGTCCTAGGTGAGATCCCTGCGGGAACTCGAGCAAACTCACCCCGACTCCTTACAGCACGTGGGACGTGATGGTGTGAGAGAAGGTTCCCTATTAAAAAGGAATATAACGCTCAGAGCTGTGGTAGACGACAAAAGGATTTTTGCTTTAGAGATTTCACCGTAACCAACAAAGTTTTTGCAGATTCCTAAGAAATGACATGGGACGCGCCAGGCCAGCTGGCAGTGCTACACAGAACCTCTGCAAACAGAAGAAAAAACGCATCGACTGCACCCAGCTCAGAGGGTAACGAGCTGCCCAGCACCGTAAGAACTCTACACACATCTCCGGGATTTTATAAAAACGATTTCACTTTTATTTCTACTGCTTTAACCTTCGTGTTCTGATGCGGCGGGAGGCCGCCAGAACGAACGGCTCTCCCCAACTGCCTCAGCGCCTTCAGGAGGCACCGGGTGATTTCTGGCTCGGTTCGGAGCCGCCTCCCGGTGTGGGGCCCGACACCGCCGACCCGCTCCCCTCGGCCTGGGGAAAGGCCGCTTCCCCGGAGCCACCGGGCGGGTGCCGGACGCCGGCCGGAGAGGCGCCGTTCTTGGAAACGAACCTTCTGAACGGACCTTGGGCAGAGCGGGTCCGCCGGGCTGCACCCCCGGTCCCCGGCAGCGGCCGCCGGGCGAGGGACTCCCCCGCTTCCGGCTGCCACAGGCCCTTCCGCCGCCGCAGATCGCCGAGCGGCCGAGACGGCGGGGGCGGGGGGTC
>VZSZ01000324.1:67377-85923 GCA_013398815.1 Ibidorhyncha struthersii
CCGGGGCGTCCCCCGGGGCCAGCGCCCTCCCGCCCGGTGTCCCTCGGGGCCGGGGACCGCCGCCCTCGACGCCCCGCAGGCCCCGGCTGTGTCCCCAGGGCACCCGGGGGCTCGGAGGCCGCAGGCCCGGGGCCTCCGCCGGTGCCCGGGGCGGGGCAGGGCGTGGGGACTGGGGCTGTCCCCGCTGCGGGTGGGCCGCGGGCGGCGCAGGGCCCCGAGGCCTGGCAGACACGCAGCTTCTCCGCCCCCCGTCGCTAAGCTGCCTTGTCTCTGGGTGCCGGCCTGTACAGAAATACAGAAAACATTGAAATAAATCATCTGCCGCCGTGGAGGGGATCGGGGGTGCCGGCTGGACTGAGCCTGGAGGCCGAGGGGAGACCTTATCGCTCTCTCCAACTACCTGAAGGGAGGGTGTAGCGAGGTTGGGGGTCGGTCTCTTCTCCCAAGTAACAGGCGATAGGACAAGAGGAAATGGCCTCAAGTTGTGCCAGGGGAGGTTTAGGATGGATATTAGGAAAAATTTCTTCACTGAAAGGGTTATCAACCGTGGGAGCAGGCTGCCCAGGGAAGAGGTTGAATCACCATCCCTGGAGATATTTGGAAGATGGGCAGATGTGGTGCTGAGGGACATGGTTTAGTGGTGGGTTTGGCAGTGTGAGGTTAATAGTTGGACTCGATGATCTTAAAGGTGCCTTCCAACCTAGACAATTCTATGTTTCTGTGTTTTAGCGATGCATTAAATGGCATGAAGCATGGCTAGGCCCAGGCACTGCTGCAGAGAGCTGGCACCGAGGGGCACTAATAAGCTGCTTCTGTTGCATTGCAGGGCTCAGGATGGACTTCCTGACACTCTTCTTGATTTATTTATGTTTTGTTCTCACTACTTTTGCTCTACTCTGCATCTGCTCGGGAAGGAAAGAGAGTTTCCTCGCAAGAAGTGCAAGCCAGGTAATGAGCTGAGTGTTCAGAGCGATGATCAGCCCCTGCTCTGGTGGTCTGCCCTAGTTCATTGTGCTAAAATTAGTGCAACTGCTGATTTTCTCCTCCATAAAAAATGCTAGTATACATGGTTAGAGTCATGATACGGTATATTTCATCTTATTTTGACAACTGCTCTCGAGTAAGTGCTAATTGGGATTGAAAATAGAAATAACGCTTTATTTCAGCTGATGAAATCCTGCCCAAGCAGGTAGTAAAAAAACATTTGCATCTTACAGCTCCTGTTCCTCCATGTGCCAGTCTGGCTGGCTGCAGTCACCACAGGGGGGTAGTAAGGATGGAGCTATTTAGCAATGCTAAAAGCACATTGATCAGTGGCACTGCAACATGTCAGCTTTGAGAAATTAAATAATAATGAGGCCCTAAGTATTTGACATTTTATGCTATTTGCTGCTGTCATTAAGAGGAAAAAGGTGGGGAGAGGTTTGAGGATTAAAATAGGGAGGGAATTATAACTGGTGGTAAATATTTTAGGGGAAGCTGTTTAGTGTGAGTCTATAATAATGCTGCAGGGTGTTGCTCCCTAAGAAAGAGGGAGGAATGAAGAGTTTTAAAAGAGGATTAAGAATTGGTATTTTATTGTAAAAACAGAGAATGAATTGGAAAGGCACTAGCTTATTTCTCTATTTGGCTGTGTCTGAATGAAGAAGAAAAAAAAAAGGTGGAAGGGAAAGGATAAGAGAATTATTTAAATTGTAAATAATATTTAATGCTGTTTACGTGAGCCTAAACAGACTTTGATTTTTATTACTGGTATTATACTTTCTTTTTATTTTGCTTTATAGACACACAAATCACTGTGCAGAGAAATTTACTATTTTACCCCATTCCTTAACAGCTGCTTCTATGAAATGTGTGTAACAATCAGCAATTAAAATACGTCTGTGATGTAAAGTCACTGTCTAGAGAAATGTAATCGATACTTGTATGCATGAAATAAATACAGGTAATCCTAAATAGTTTCTCTAGACACTGTATTTTAAATTCATTTCTGACTGTAATTAATGAAGCATGTAAGCCTGGAGGTTTGTTGAAATTGTTTGACTGCGGTCCTGTAAGATCTTTTTAAAGTATTCATTGTGAGCAGCATGAGATAATTAACTTGCACAGGGCACAGCTGTTTCTGGCTGTGTGGCAAGTCAGCTTCCACCCCCCCGTCTGTTTTCGTTGCTGCCAGCGGTTCAGTTGTTCGACATGGTTGTATTCATTGTACAGGTCTTCTCATTCTCTCCTACTTTCGTCATCACTTCAAGCACAAGTTGTATTTGTAAGAGCCTTTTGCTTTGGTGTAAGGAATGGCTGAAATACTGGGGATTGCTGTACTGTATGTGGGGGAATAAAGGATGTTGATTGTAATGTTAGACTGTACTAACACACATACAGGTAATTTAAATTTGAATTTTGCAGTTGCATGCAGGTTGCTTTTCTGTCTAATTGTCTAATGTGTTTCCTATTGCAGTACACATTCTCTCTTAAAAAAGACTTGTCACTTGAACTGTTGATACGAGGCATACCAGTTAAAAGAAAAATATTTAACATCTTCTCAACTGTACATATGCTTTTTGCCTTCTGGTCTTTCACATCTGAGACAAGAAGCTCTCACTGCATATTTTCTTTCCGTGTCAGCTAGAAATAGGCTCAGCTGCTCTAGTTCCTCCACCACTGATGGAGCAGCGTGTTGCTATAGAGATCTGTCATCTTCTGAACAGCAGAGTCAAACAATTCCACAGTCACAGACTATTGCTGAGGACTTATCTGAATGAAGGCGGGCAGTTTTCTTCTTCATTGTATCTAGCTGCTCTTGAAATGGCAGTAAGATAGACATGGAGTTATTAGACTGGATCATAGCTGTAGCTGAAGAAACTGAGGTGGGGGGAGTAGGTTTGTTTTTTGGTTGGTTTGTTGTTTTTTTTTCTTTTTGTGGAGGATAGCAGGCTTTATCCCTTTGCTTATCTTTCCTTGCATCTGTCAGATGTCCTGATGAAGCATATTGTAGTTCGGAAATAGCTCAGTTCTATCCCCTGCTTAACCAGTTACCCAGTCTATAACCAGATATAAGCTCCTTATAACTTTCACACATTAACCCAGATACATTTGTTTGTGCCTACTGGGCTCCCGAGAATATGGAACCTCACTCACATTTTGAAAACCCCAGCAACATGCCTGCCTATATTCTTAGGAGCTCAAATGCCCCTGAAGATGAGCTTCCTCCCCAGTGATACAGCTACAGTGATATATAACTGAGGGATTAGGTGACTTATGTTTTTGTTTGAACCTTCCACAAGGGAGAAGTGATGTGCAATTCAGATAACACAGTGTTTTCATTTGCTTCAGGTATTGTCATTTGTAATCCCCACACAGCTCCAGGGAGTGACACAGAGGGCACTTCATAGGCTCTTCCACACAAGGTATTGCACTTCTGGTTTATGCTTTTGAGATTATTTTTTACTAGTATTTCTGGCCACTATTGGTGACCTCCTGCCACAATCAGACCTTTCAGTATTACCCTTAGATATTCTCTCTTCATTAGGGGTGCTTGTCGGGGATTACAGATTCCCTTTAAGTTTGCCACACTGCTGTCTTTCTGTTCCTTGGTTATTGTTGAGAAGATGGTACCCTGAAATATTTGAACATATTGACAAATAAAGATAATGTGGCTCAGTAGCTTCCAGTGTAACAGATGTTGGTTACACTGGTGGAGACTGCATCCACAAGAGAATTACAACAGACTCTCTGGCAGCTGCCGAATGAGTTTAGACAGAGCTAGCATCCCCATTCTCTCGCTGAAATCCCATTAGTCTTAGTCCAGCAGCTTGGAAGTCCAGGTGGCTCAAGGGGAAGATGCACAGCTGCCAATGTGCAGCCTGCTGTATTAAGGTGAATTTTGTAGTTTACAGGAAACTTTGGTGCTTTAGGATCTGCTTCGGGAACGATTTAAATACCTTTCCTCAGGGGGAAGCAACTCCAGTATGACAGACACTTCAGGGGTGTAACATCTACAGCTGTTGAATGTGTGCTGCAGTTGTTTTGTTGCCTGCTGTGCAGATTCTCTGCTGCTAAGTTAACGCAGCCCAAGAGACAGTGGTTACACTGTCAATTATGCAGTCAGCAACAGAGCAATTATCTGATGAGCTGGGGTAGCTGTCATTGCTAGATTATGCTGTGCGCTGGAGGCACTTTGATCCTCTGCGCACACCCTTCTGACTGCGTCACTTCATTCAAGCAAAAGATTTTTCAGTTCATGCAGAAGTCCAGTGAGGCACAGCACCTGAGGGTATCTTCTTGTAGCCCTGCAGCTGAGAGGAGACTGCAGGATCCTGCTGGATTGCACACTGAAATGGTGTAGGAGAGAGCAGTAGTGTAGAACTTGTCTGCAAAGGACTTCCCGCTATAGTAAAATAAACATTAGTTACTTAAAATTCATAATAAAAGTCCAGCAAACTGATGTCTAATGCAGAGAACTGTAATAAGTGAACATTGCTCTCCTAATGCACGGCTTTTCTGAGCATCTGTTGCCAGGCTGCTGAAAGTTGTTGCTTAGTATGATGCATCCCAAACAAACCTGCATGACAAAATGGTTGTGCAACTTGCCTGGAAGAGGCTGTAGGTCTGCTGACAGGTTGGAACTAGTGTTCGCCATTGCTAACCTCCTGCCACGCTTATTTTGTAACAGCTGCTTATATTATTACAGTCTTTTTAAGATCATCTTTTACAGGTGTTTTCTTTGCTTTCAGAGCAGCACACAGCAAATGTCTTCTGGTAGAATGTTTTGTGGCCTATTGCTGTGGCATATTTTCTCAGCACCAAGGGTGCTTTGCACTTGACTCTACTGTTGGAAAAAAAATCCCAAGGACATGACAATAATGGAAGTGAATTTAGCTGGCATATTTAAAGGAGTATATGTGGGAAGAAGAGAAGGAGAAGGCACTGGATGGAGAAAACACTATTAATATGCAATCCATGCTGGCCTGAAAACCTAAAAGAGGTGTCCTCTTGCATTTGGAAAGTCTTTGCCGGTCACCTCTGAGTGTACTTGACCTGTTAATCAGGATGCTGAGCATTAAATAGACTGTCTCTTTTCTGTTACAGAAGCTGTTTGTTTGTTGTCTTGCACACAGCCTTGCAGGCTGCAGTGTATGGAGAATACACATGGGAAGTGTTTGTTTACTGCTGGGAGCTGCAGTTCCACCTCCTCCTCCTCCTGCTGCCCTACCTGCTGCTGGCTGGGAACATGGGCTGCTTCATTCTCTGCTCCCGGGCCAATCCTGGTAAGCTCATGTTGACTGTGAATTGTAGCTGTTTGAAAATGGAGCCTAAAAAATGTTACAGACACTGTTACTTTTACTATTTTTCTTGTTTCTTTCACAGGTATAATAACAAAATCAAATCATGCATCATTGGTTAAGATTTACGCATATGATGGTGTATTATTTCAGAAAGGCATCGTCTGTCCTACGTGCAACATGGAGAAGCCAGCCAGATCAAAACATTGCAGTAAGAATCTTAACTTCCTTGATAAGCATAACAGTAATACTTTCCCAAATTAATTCTCCATCAAAAACTGCGGTTCACACTACCTCTGTTCTGTTATCCAGCTCGATGCACACAGGATTCTGTTTGTTTTACTGGGGTCCCAGATCACAGCTGCCCTTTGCCCATCCATAGAACTGTTTTGCTGCTATTTCTTCTCACAGAAATTAGCAGTTCCAAGGATGTCATTTTGGGTCAGGGACAGGCAAGCTTTTGAGCATCTAGAAGTTAAATGAAAAATTATCACCTTTCAAGACCTGAGCTCAGGATTTTGTGTTTCTCTTGCAGAATTTGCTGTTATCATCTAATATAAAGCAGGAAGCTACAATCTCTACCTTTCATATGCTTTGCTAGGCAGTATTGTCAGAGAAACAAAAGTCTTTGAGCTGCAGTCTTGCTGAAAAAGAAAGGAAATGAGATACACGTCTTTGTTTTTAGTATTGGGGTTTTTTATGATATGCAATTGAAATTAATCTATTTGCTCAAAAAGCTCTCAGCTGTTTTCCATACCATAATTTTTCTGACCATAATTGTCAGATATTTTTTTTTCTGATTAAAAGCTATCCTAAACTGTGTGGAAATCAAACTGATTACTTAAAAAACAAATAACTGAACTTGTCACTTGCTTCTCATCAGGTTTCTGCAATATGTGTGTACATCGTTTTGATCACCACTGTGTGTGGGTCAACAACTGCATTGGTGCCTTCAATGCAAAGCATTTCTTCCTTTACCTCTTCACACTGACTGCCATGGCTGCAACCATTGCAATCATCACAGCAGCATTTCTCATCCAAGTGGTGCTGCTGTCAAATATGATGCATGGGAGTTACATTGATGACCAAGGACAAGAGCGTGCTGTCGAGATTCTCTTCCTCATTCAGGTGAGTTTATGCTGTCTGGGTTATTAGCCTATAAAAAGCTTTATCTCAGTCTTCGCTTTCAGGAATCTTTTAAGTCCACCTGTTCTCACAGGCAGAGTGTGGACAGACTGCAGTTTTTTACCAACTCACAGGCCTAGTTAGGTTTAGAAAACTGCCATTGCAGAATACTTTAAAAATATGGGATTTTTCTCATAGCACTTCATTCAGTTCTCCCATTCTTCGTATTTCTGTTTCCAGACTGTTTTCACTCAGCAGATCCGATTCATAAAGAATGACTTTTATGTTCCAATGACCATCTAGTAGTAATATGTAGGAAACAGTTAACAATCCTTGAGATAGTTTCATGGAGATGTTAAAGCAGGACCCTACTACCCTGGAATTTAGATACTTGAGTATTTTCTCTCACATACAAGCAAAGGGTGACTTTGAGTCTGTCCTGCACTTGAGTCATTTGCATTTCAATCCCTTCATCCCTTTCTGTACTATGGTAGTGAGGTGATGATAAGTAGGAAATGCTTTATCTTTTCCTCATCCTAGACTGCAAATGTTTCAGCCTTGGACCCTTATAAAGGGGTCTTGGTCAGGGAATGTTTGCTCATGTTTGAGCAGTACCATTACCACTCCCCAGTATTGGAATTTAACTCAGAAAAGAGCTGCTTAAATGGCATCATGTCAGCAAAACCTGACGCTGGACCAGATTGTAGCTTCTTCATTTGGCAGTTTGTTTTCAGATGATCTGTATTAATGATTCTTTAATTAAAAAAAAAAAAAAAACCACCACAAACAAGCAGAACTCCAATATGAAATACAAACATTTCAGAGAGAGACGGGTGTAGAAGAGACGCGTGCATATTGTCAAGGCTTGTAAGGAAATACATTTCTGGAAATCTCTATGCTCGACTCAAAAGATTGAATCAGGAATGGACCATCACTGAGCCGGATGGGGGATAGGGCTGTGACCTTATCTCTGGGGCCGCCCGGTTACGTGTGCGTATGGATGTGCATTTCAGCTGGCGTGCTGCAGTGGTCACACGCTTCCATGTGATTTAATGCTCCAGCTTTCCAGCTAAGTTATTATTTTCTTTCTTTGCAGCACCTTTTTTTGACTTTTCCTAGGATTGTCTTCATGCTTGGTTTTGTTATTCTTCTCACACTTGTACTGGGCGCATACTGGTGCTTCAACCTATACTTGGCCTTAACCAACCAAACTTCCAATGAATGGTATAAATCCAGAAGACATGGGTGTTGCCACCATCTAACATTGCAGCCTCATGACAGACGAGTTGTCTACAAAAACATATATTCTAAAGGAGTCTGGATGAATTTAAAGGAAATCTTTAAGCCTCCTACAGTGTTGGAAAGAAAGAAGAAAACATGAAGATACAACTCTCTATATGTGCATTTCTTAACTTTTTATAAGACTTTATTTCAGCACTGTGCTTTGATGCCCCAAACAACTTTTGTAAAAAGATCATTGTTATTTCAATTAAATAATTGGAAACTATGTTTTCATAAAGCCAACCAGTCTTGAAAAAACTAAAGTTCTTCCAAGTTTATCTGTAACATTACTCATACCAGTTGTGACAGTGACCTGTTAGTCTTTTCAGACGCAATCACAATATTGAAGCAAGCTGTACTAGAGATGGGTTCAGCTAAGGAACACATACTCAAGGAACTTTTTTTTTTATGATTACTGTTTGTGTGCTGCTGCATTATAGCACTGTGTAATAGGTAAACTGAGTTCCTTTGGTACATCTGAAGTAGGTCTTCCTGCAGGAGACTTTACAGAAATAGAGAGATGTCACACATGTGGAAGCAGTAAACATCTGAATATATGTATTTGTCAACTATTCACATTTTTTTTCCCTGCAGGAAAATAGTAACTCCCAGCTGGCTGTATTCAGGGGTGAGTTACTATTTGTTAGCAGTATTCTGATTAACAATGTCTCAGCAGAGCACTACTGAAGATACTTCACTTGGTGAGATGTCTGAGGTTAAGCTTAGTCCTCGTTTCCCTTGTTAGAGGGACCAGTAGTGAATTTGCTGGTATGGAGACGCAAGTCTGGTCTTACTGAAGTGAATTTTGTCTCTGTGTATGCACTTTCAAGAGAAGAGCTCACAAAGAGCTGCTGTGAACTTTGAGGAAGTTTCATCTTTTTGTGAGTAACTTTGTTTTGCAAATGATTAACCTGTTACTCTTAACAATATGTAGAACAGATTGCATGTATTTGGCTGAAAAAAAACATGATTACTGGCAGAAGCTCAGCCTGCAGAAACCACGTTCTGCTGCAGATTTGTACTAGTATGGAGCACTGTAATTTCAGAAAGGAAACTACTACAATTGCTACTCCTCCTTACCTGAGAAGTCTCTTTTTGCTACCTTGTTTCAGCTCTTTCAAAATAAGATGCCATTTCAGCCTTAAGAGTCATGAAAATGGTGAACTTCTGGACAAAATTTCAGCATCCTGAAAAGGCTATCAGAAATTTGATATTGAGCTCTGGACACTCAGGTCCTAGCAGATTACAAACTTAATCCTTCTGGCATTTCTCATCTTTATTCCATTATTTGATATATCTGTCCACAGCATGAGGCTCAACCATGGCTTAGGCATTTCTGTGTATTTTGGGCATTTTGCAGCAGGGAAAGTTAGAGTTACTGGGGCTGTTTTTAGTGCTGCCCACCTGCAATCACCGAACAAACCATTTCAAAAGCACAGCCGTGACATGGTCTTCCACTTCTGTACAGGGATTCTCTAAGGGAACACTGGAAGGCACTTTATCAGTGTCCCTCAAGAAAACCCTCTACCTTAATGGTGGAAGACAAAAGTAACCTTACAGCTATGCAAGCAACCTGAAATCCCTCTAACTAGGCATCACTTGAAAGATTCCAAAGCACAGAGGTACTGACTGCTTTTAGAGGCTTGTGCTTGTTTGGGGAAAAAGAGCGTGTTTGACTCACCCAGCGATGGGGGTTTCTTAAGCACAATGTTAAGAGGCCCTGTTCTCTTTCCAGAAATTCTTCTATTTTAGTGATAATAGAGCAGAAATTAGAAAAATATAGTAAAAACTTTAAATAACTTTATTTTTAAAAATGTATTTATTTACATGCCGAATCTGTACAATATGCAATTAAAAATACATATATGGGTTTAAAAAAAAGAAAGTCATATACAATATGGCTTTACACACCAACAGACTAGCTCTCAGAGTAGCCTGTCTGGCATTGCAAGGGTACAATGATGCATTCTTTCATAAACCAGTACATAAGGCTACTTGTCCAGGATATAAAATAAAAGAAAAATACTGCCGTACCATGCCTTAGGAGGACTAAAGTAGTGAGGTTAAAGGCATGAAAGTTTTTGAGTGGTGGTGAATGCACACCAGAACTCCTTAGGTTTGGTTTTCTTGATTGGTTTTAAATGCATATGATAAAGTAGTCTCTTATGAGACCCTATGTATTTGCTTCGCTTTCTGAATCCTTTTAAACACCAGAACACTACTGTCCTGTGGTCAGAGGTAAATGCTTCGCAAGGGATCGTCCTTTATTTGAGGCAGCTGTACAAAATACTGAGACTGTCAAATATGTCATGTCTGTCACTTCCACAGTATAACCATGCAGAGGTTTTTAACTACTGTTATTTTCATTTTAAACAGAAAACATCTCGGGACAGTACCATCCTGTTAACCCACTTACCTATAGAAGCATTCTCTCCCTTGCTCTCTGAACAATTGTAATGGCAAACTTAGAACTGATCGAATTCCCCAAACTGGAGAAAAATAGTAAGCTTTACATTAACATCTGTCACTAGCTGCATGCTATTCATTATACAATCACAGTCTGCACTTCCACCTCACCCTCCTGGGAGGCAATCACAAACTCTCCTGCATGTTCCATTATTTCAATGTCGTCAGATGCCACCATTGTCACCGTTGCTTCTTCAGTCTCGATGCTACCCTCCGTAGTCAGCACTGCTCCTTCTCCGATGGCGGAAGCCAGTGTCATAGCGACCTGCTCCGTGAGGCTTTCAGGGGTCGCGATGGTGATGGTGTCTGCAGCATCTGTGGTTACTTCAGAGTTTTCTGCCACAGTGACGTTCTGTACAATGATCTGGTGACCAGAGTTTGCTTGATTTACTATTTGTTGCACAACCTTCATAATGTGGCTGTCAACCTACATGAAAAGAAATGACGACACGTTATTTCTCAGTGTATTGTATGCCGTTAGAAGTACAGTTACCATCATCATAAACAGTGCTTGATGACCAGCAGGGCAATACATCAAGCAGCATTTCATTCCAGTTTCCTCCAGCTTTCCCCTGAAGTTCTCATCGCCCCAAGAAGAGCAGACTCCTAGAACATGTCACACTTCGTGTCGCTGAAGATTTTTCACTAGCAGGGTACTTCCTACAGAAAGTCAAACTACTGTGTATAGAAAAACCTTAACAACGAATGCCCAGACACTTAAACTGAGTGAATGCAATTCAAAAGCCTAGCCAGCCTCAGACTTTGCAGCAACCGTTATTTCTAGCATTCAGGAATGCCTTAAGATGATCATTTCCCCACGGCTGAAGTGTTATGGTACAGTTCTCCACAGATGGCAGCTGTGCTCTCGTGTACAAAACCATGCAAGTCTCTAGCCGCCATCACTGAGACGATCTGGGGTTAACTGAGCTCGGCAAAGCCCAGCGTGACCAGTATTATGTTTTTATACAGAAAGGTCTGCAAAACTACAGAGGTAGTTAAATGAATTATTTGGAGTTGGGCTTATTTAGCATGACTTTCAGACACTAAAAGTTGATTCATTTCATCTACAGCAAGTCCCCAAAGTAACAGTTTATGCAGCTGCTTTACCTCATGTCTTGTTCCCTCTATTATTTCAGTAGCTTCACTGGTCTCCATGTCTTCAGTAGCAGTCTTGAAAGACAAAATATGATGATTCCCTTTTTACATTATTACAAAAAAATCTTTTATTACCAAGATACAAGACACTAAGATCTTTTGTAAAAGTCTTTCTATTCCCCCATTGATGCAGTAGCTACTCTAAAAACAACTCCTTGAAATTCCCTCCAAATCCCGTTATCAAGAGCTAGTTAAAAGTAATGCAACGTGCTCACAGATAACTGAAAAAGAAACATCCTCTCTCAGCAGGACTCGGCCAACTGCCAAATTTTTGTCCTGTTGGAGAAGAACTATGGTAGCACTAAAGGGACTCAATAAATGAACTGTGTTATTCTGCACGGATGAGTACTGGCTCTTTCTCACAAAGGGGGAGAAAGCAAACGCGTAATTCATTGCTTTTGGCAGCCACAGCCAGTTAAATACGACAGAGATTATTTCAGACAAAATAAGCTAAATAGAAATAGGAGAAAAGAGTAGGTAAAGGTTGAGGGAAAGCTGAAGCAAGTGTGTGAGAACATAAAATCTGGTATGGTCAGAAGTTCTCAGCCTTCTGACAAACTACTGTCAGCCTTCCTTGCATTCTCATTTTCCTGCCTACGTTACATGCAGGACTTCAGAAGGGTAGTCAAGTAGGCTCCCAGTGGTCTTCTGAACAAGATTAATCCTGCTTGTTCCTAGGGCCATGCAGGCAGGGGTAGCATTGGGAGAAGGTAAAATAGGATCTAGCCAAAAGCCTAGATGAGGAACACGCACAACTATAGTTTTTACTGACAAAATACTGTGCTAAGTTTGGAATGAGAAGGCTGCTTGCCCCACTTCGTACCTCAATGATGTATTCCTGCGTGTCTGCCACCACTGAAGAAAACTCTACCAAAACAGTGTGAGGATCTTCAGAAATGACTGTTGCAGCTAAGTTGTCAGCTGACTGACTTTCCTCAGACACCATCACTTCTTCCACTTCTTTCAAAGCAAGGAGGCAGCCACCTGAATGGTATTCCAGAAATGCCAGGAAAACATTATTTTTCATAACCATCTCAAATACAGGTACCTGAAATACTACACAGCACAAATGAGACCCCTTTAAGAGGACACCACTGAAAAGCGACCAGCAGTCAAACAACAGGCTCTCATCCCACCAAGACAGGCCAAATAATGGCCTAGAAGAGGCCTACGTGACACCAGGCAACAGAACTGAGCCCCGAGCAGAGCAACTGTCTTGTCTAGTTTCAAAAATGAACATCAATATGATTTCAAAAAATACACGACTAAGTTCATACACGTAGAACCATACAGGATTTCAAAAGGTGTATGTGAACAACATACAGTAAGACTCTTGGTATATTTAAGTTGCGTTTCTTTTCTGCTTATGCATTACACTTCAGTATCTACCTAGGAAACTTTTTTTTCCTCCAGTAAACTTGCGTTGTCCTTAATAATCTCAATATGTTATCATCACTACCCGAAGAAGTTTGAAAATCATGCTTAGGAGTTAAAGAGCAGCAGGTCCAGTGCAACTAATCTGGTCAGACAAGATTATCTGTAAGAACTTACTCTATGTAAGACATTTTCCTCGCAGAACGTCCACACTTTGTGTTTTTACAAGATTTCATAACCCCCCCAAATTAGTACAAATTTAATACCAACACCCCCCCCCCCCAATTGGCATGTTTAACCATAACAACGTAGGTTTTACAGTCTTCTCACCTCTTCCCCAACACAGAAATCAAGCTCTCTCTGGTATTACTTTGCAAAATTTTAATTTTATCCCTCTTTGTGAATAGCCTTGGAACAGAACCACTTCATGGTTCGGGGTAGACTCTTGTACAGTATAGGTTCTGTCTCCTGCACTTAGGGCAGTGGCAACATTGCAGAGACAACTTAAGCCAGTGGTTGGAGCAGAGAGTCCACAGCACTCCTGCAGTTAGAATTTGCATTAAGAATCTATTTTGGTTGTCTTGGTCTTTATTTAGATCATCTAGATTTTATGTTAGAATTGTTTTATGGCTGTTTGTTCAGCATAATTTTTGGTCAGAAACATCACAACAGAAATACTTGTTAATGTAGATTAAAACCCCGTAATGAGTCTCCTTCTGATGCAACTGAGATGCAGATAAACAAATGGCCTTGGACAAACATTGTTACATCCAATCTGAAAAATCATTACCATTCAGCCAAAAATCAGCTTGTCCAAACCAAATCCTAGAACAACACCCCCCACAATGCAGACAAGCTTTGCCACCTCACCTTTGGTTTTTAAGTGCCTGTTGAGAGTGCCATGCTCTGCAAAACCTCGCCCACACTTGTAACACTTAAAAGGCTTTTCCCCTGTGTGATGGCGGATGTGGCGGACCAGTGAGCCCTTTTCCCGAAAGCCTCGACTGCAGTACTGGCAGACATAAGGCTTATCCTCTAAATGCGTACGGAAATGAACTTGCTGGGCATTCTGTACAAAGAGAGAAGAGCAAGAGAACGACAGCTAAAGGGAATGACAAACTCAAGCAAGCAGTAGTTTAGCTTCCAGGGTAAAGGCCAACATCTTTGAGGACTTCTTCTCATGTAAGACACGATAAAGACTTGTCTGTATTATTATTACATAATTTTTTCCACACACGAAGGAAAACCTTCACATTTGTGAAGGAACTGTTATTAAGACTGTCCCTCTTTTCCCCAGTGAAACAAAAGCTCCTTCTGGAGCTTCTGCTCTTACAAAAGGCAGGCAAGCTAGCATTTGTTCTTTCAGGAGCAAAGCCTCCTAACTTCTCCCAAACCCTGGCTCTGAAAAGGCAATCTCAAGGCAAACGTGTTGTGAGGGAGGCACACCTTTGTCTTGTACCGCTTGCCACACTTAGGACAGGAATACGGCCGCTCATCAGAATGCACTCTTCGATGCCCCTTCACATGTGCAATGGTCTTGTAGAGCTTGCCACACTCTCCACAGCGGAAACGCCGTTCATTCACATGCACTTCTTGATGCTTTTTTAGCAAGTAGCCCTTTGTGAACTCTTTGCCACACTCCTCACACTTAAAAGGCTTGTAATCTAGAGAGACAGAGAGAGAAGGCATGGTTGGCACAGGACAACCAGCAGGAACAAGTACCTAGTACATGCTGTAACAAGAGTCTTACAAAAAATTAACCCGGAGAAAGAGGGAAATTATATTTTCAACTGTGTGTATGGGCTTTGTCTCATTCCTAAGTGAATTCTGCTCAAATATTGGTGCCTTTCAAGCAGCAATTCCAGCCTATCAACCTGTTCTGCCTTGCTAACCTTTACCAGGCTCATCACAAAACTGTAGTTTCAAGGATGCAGTGCAGGCCCCGAAACATGGAAATTCATTTTTTTAAGTATTTCTTTTACCCTCTATTCTAGAGCTCAACCAAAATCAACCTCTTCATATTTGTGTGTTAAGCATCAATTGATTTTGCATGGCTCAGGGCCATGTAAAGGCATGGAATCTGAAACAAAGAAAACTGTACTATGCTTAAGATCATAGTAAGACACAGTGCATTTTAGCAGCAGGAGCAGTAGAACTTTACCTAAATGACCTTTGATGTGCGTTTCGAGAGAAGTAGCTTCACTGAAGGCTTCATTACAGTGAGGGCAAATATAACTCTTGTACCCATTTGTTCTTTCTGCATCTGTCTATCAGAAAGAAAATGGTAAAACATAAATATTTTTATACTACTGTGTACAATAAGTATTGCTAACCAAATTCCCAGTTAAATACTCCAGCTTTGACAAGAAAGAGATTTATACTGTTAGCAGGAGAGAGAGAGCGTGCATGCATACTAACACTATACTTAAAGCATTCATGAAAAATGTAACTGTAAAAATTGGCACAAATACCCAGGCACAGGGAGACATGCACTGAGGATAACGTGCAGGGTGGTGAGGCTAACACTGCTGTCCACAACCAAGTGCAGGCAAGGAAGATTAAAAAAATCAATCTATTTATGGAATACAAACATACAGACTCCGCTTGTTCTACTTCAACACACTGTTCCCCACACGGCTCCTCTTCTGCTTCTACCACTTCATTTTCTAGTTCTTCTGGAGCAGCTACAGCAGGCTCATCTGGCTTTTGCATTTCCTCCATAGCGACTCTCTCTATCACAATACCCGAATTCCTCATGGCCTGCCTCAGCAGATTCTCACTGTTCACTTCCCCCTCACACGGCAGCTCCTCAGGATGCGACTGCTGAAGGAATAAACAGTCTGGTAATTGGTACAGCAAATAACACAGCCCTTTCTTTTACACCAAAATTGCTACGACAGTCATTCTTTCTAGGGCGTCTAAGGCTGTGATACAGGCTTGAAAGACCAACAAGGGAATGATCTTGAACTGGGGGGGAAGATGAGGTGAATTCTGTACTGTGAAAACATATAGTCCGAGCGATGATAAGCCTTTGCTCCTACCATAGTCTTGTAGCAGGGAATCGTCAGCAAAAACACCCTCTCACCTTCTGTATCGTAATATGTATGGTGAACCCTACACATCCCCCTGTATGCTATACTCATGCTGATAAGCTCAGCAGCAGCAGATGGCCAGACAAGGTCAGAGCAGAATTTGCATTCTATGTTCTCAAATGAAAAAGCAGCTAATTAACCATTTATTTCCACCACGCAGATTTATTCTCAGCACCTAAGAAAATTTTGTTTATGAGGTGAAATACTTCAAAATACTTCTTTGTATAAAACACATGAAGGGTATTTAAGAGAAATGACACTCACATCTTGGTCCAAGGATTTCGCATCTACAACAGGAAGTTCCTGCATTTGTACATGGACTTCATGAAGAACGTTGCCTTTTGCATCTGTCACGAGGTGAATGACAGGCGAGGTCTCAATGGATTCACTCGTTATTGATGAAACGGTGTCTGTGTTTGAATTACAGGATCCTTCAAGAAAAGCAGCACAATGAATCACTTGGTGTACCGCCACCCCTCATCAATTTGCTGTACGCACATTAGAATACAAGGTACCTGTTAAAGCCATCCTTGTACCTGATTCTCAAACATTCTTCACAGCCAACATCTGGCTAATAGTTTAGCTCTATATGTTACTTTTTCATGTATAAACTTTATAAACTGAATACCACAGAATTAATTTTTTTTCATAACTAAGAAAGAATTTATAGTGCGAGTGCCAGGAGCATGCTTGGTTTTATCAGACGCAAAGCAGGTATTGACAGCGTCACTGACCTGTTGGCAAATCATCTTTATTGACTACTATTTCTTTGTTCATATTGAAGCGAATTTTTTCAGTGCAAGGTGTCAGAGATTTCAGGTGCCGAGTCAAAGCTCCCGATTCCCGGAAGCTCTTCCCACACTTCTTGCATTTGTAAGGTCTTTCATCTGGAAATGACAAGAATCAAAACAACAGTATTAAACTAACCACGGCCAGTATTAGCTCTGTGCAACAGACTGCTAGAACGCTTTCAGCTGTCTACAGTGAGCAGTCTGTGCTTATCCCAGAACCTTGTGTTGCCTCCCAGCACCCCAAACATTGGGGAGCTCCACAGTCTCAGCAGATGGAGAGCAGCAATAAATTCCACGGGAAGCTACACTGGATAACCACACACAGCGCACTCCAGCAACAAGGAACTCTTATTTTGGAGAGCTCTCTTACCAGTGTGACGCCGATGGTGTCGAATCAGAGACCCTTTTGTCCTGAAGGAAGTTCCACAGAGTTTACATTCATAGTCCTTTCTGCTGCTGTGAGTGATCATGTGAGCTTTGAGGATGCTTGCCTATGGGAAGAACTTTACTTAAAAGATGTTCCAAATGGTTATGGATTTTACATTTCCACTGTAAAGTACCACAATTAGAACTTTCTTTTTGAAAAATGTAGGGTGCAGCAGAGAAGCACATTATCGAGTCTTGAGATATTGTAGTTAACAGCTAGCCTAAATAACTCACTATCCCAAACAGAGCAGAAGTGATACTCACTGTTTTAAATGTCTTCTGGCATAATTCACATACATATCGCCCTTCTTTGTTAACCAGCAGCTTAACCTTTATCAGTTCTGTGGAAATATCCTGCTCCTGATCGTCAGGGTTGCCTTGCTCTTCAGTGACTTCCTCATCAACGTGATCATTTGGGTTTTCAAAAACGTGATCTCCTGCAACAATAACTTCTTTGATGTGCCCACTACCTGGGAAAAGGATACAAAGACAGTTATGTTCTTTACAGAAGAGAGGTTTGCACAACTAGAGCAATTTACTGTTTCAGCATTAGGACGGACAAAGGGTTACTTTAAACCTGGAACATGGGTCTTTGCAAAGTTCTCATTATTGCAGCATAAATATTAAAATGGACATTTCTGGAATAGAGTTTTAAATCTAATTTGTATTAATGAAGAGAGAATTGCAAAGCTGGCCTAGCGATGTCCCTCTCACACCTTTGAGGTAACACTCAGTCCCAAGTCCCAGTGCTCAGTAACACTGAGGTGTCACGTAATCAACTGCAACACAAATCAAACAGAAGAGGACACAAGACAAGTAAACTATTCCTAACCCAGCAGGGGTATAAAGGCAAGCGTCTCGAAGCTCACCTACTATAGCTGATGCGTTGCTGATTTCCTCTGCTATTGAAGATGCTTCAACAACTATATGAGCAACAGTTATCGACTCCTCGACAGAAGGAACGACCTGCTGTAACAGATAACATTTTAGCAGAAAGGTTTTATTACCTTTAAAAACAATGTATTCTGTTCTCTCCCCTCCAACCCAACAGACCGTTGCATCCTAATTATTTTGAGCCACGGCTTGAGGAGAAGCCTGCTGTCACCTTTTGTACTTCTTGGTTGAGGAGACCTGCAGATGCTGCAGCAAGAGCTTCTGGAGCTCGCTGGCAGACCTTTTGTAACTTGTGCTGCACAAATTCTTCCAAGGAGGTGAACTCCGACTGGCAGCGACCGCACTTATGCACGTCATCTTCATCTACGATTTAAAATTCAGTCATCGGTTTAGGAAAACACGGCACCTACTAGCGAGCTGAGCTTACACCCAAAACTTTCGTTCTGCTCGTCCCGGCGAACTCCTCCGCCAGGAGAGAAGGGACCCGGGGCGGGGGCTGCCGAAGGGTATTTTGGCTCCTGCCAGGAGGGGGGTTCTGGGGCGGAGCGGGGCGATCCCCCCCCCGGCCGGGCCCCGGAGACCCCCGCTGACAAAACCGGTACGGCCAAGACCTCCCCTCACCCCGCGCCGAGTGCCGCAAGGGCCGGTTCCACCCCGCCG
>VZSZ01000324.1:86986-101658 GCA_013398815.1 Ibidorhyncha struthersii
CGAGCTGGAGGCCGTCGGCATCCCGCACCTGGGGCCGGGCCCCGCCGCCCTGCCCGGCCCCGCGCCCGCCGACTGGGCCCAGGCGCCGCTCGACCCCGCCGTCCGCGCCGTCCTGGTCGGTTTCGACGAGCACTTCAGCTACGCCAAGCTGTGCCAGGCCCTGCGCTACCTCCTGCGCGGCGGCCCCGACTGCCTCCTCGTCGGCACCAACCGCGACCACCGCCTCCCGCTCGAGGGCGGCACCGCCATCCCCGGTGCGCGGGGCGGGGGGATGCAGGGCCGGGGAGTGTGCGGGCACCTCGCCCGCTGCCCGGTGGGTGCGGGGGAGAGTCCTTGTTGATCCTTTACTCGGGGAACAGCGGTTTCTTTTTGTTCTCAATGTGGGACGGTATTCCAGCCTCCTATGCATCGCCTTTCTAGGGACTAACTTGTTCCTCTGCCCGTCCTGTCTGTAAAGCTGAGGCGTTGTGTTTCCAAAGCACTGCGGAGTTTTGTACCAGCTCGTGTGGATGTCAAGAGTCTTCTGCAGCCTTTAACCAATGTTTTGTATTTTCTCCCTAGGGACCGGCTGCCTGGTAAAAGCAGTGGAGACGGCAGCCCAGCGTGAGGCGTTCATCATAGGAAAGCCCAACCGGTACATGTTTGATTGCGTGGTGAGCGAGTTCGACATCGATCCCGCTCGTACCATCATGGTGGGAGACCGGCTGGACACAGACATCCTCATGGGCAATAGCTGCGGCCTCACCACCCTGCTGACGCTTACCGGGGTCACCACGCTGGACGAAGTGAAGGGCCACCAGGAGAGCGACTGTCCTGCCAGGCAGAGCCTGGTTCCCGATTACTATGTTGATAGCATAGCCGACCTTCTCCCCGCACTGTGCGATTAATATAGCAAAACGCTTGCAGCCTCTGCAGCGGTATCCCGAGGAGGGCCCCTGTTAATCACCTTGTGACAGTAATGTACTCACTAGGATACCACCCGGAGTTAGCAACCCTTAGCTTTTTAACCTTTCTGTCCTCTCAATACGATTTTGTTTACATCTTGGTCTTTTAATGCACTTTGAAACAAAGAGGGCATTACGGCGTCACCCACGTCTTGTGGGCTTTGGGCTTTTTTTTTTAATTATAAGCAACACCTCTATTCAAATGTTTGTGATACACGATGTCATGTTGTCCTCTAGACTGAGTTGAGGAAAGTAGAGCTGGTTGATCTGAGGAGAAGAACCCCACATCTTGTGGTGTGTCCTCGCCTGGGCGGGCCGTGGCTCAGTCTGGTTTATTCAGGGAAAAGACTCTTGGTGTGTGAGGTAACTTAGTGGCTGTGTTTGGAAACGCTTGCGGTGGCTGGCGGAATTAGCATTTGCCCTTAGGTTGATTTTCTTTGTTTGTTTTGGTTTGGGTTTCTTTTGTGGATGGGGTCCCGTTCAGCAGTGCAGCCCACTGCAAGCGCGACGTCAGGTCACAGAAACAACTGAAATCTGTCTCCTTTATTTGACCGTTGCAAATTGCACTTGTGATGCAGATTAGGATGATTCCACTCGCAGAAGACAAACGGTGTCTTCTGTATACTGTATTTATCCAAGTGTTGGATGTATGTGTAAAGTATATGTACATACAAGAACTACCCCAATCCTAAATATATATCAGAATATATTTAAAATATAAATTTAAGTATAGTATATGGTAATATATCTTCTTTCCCAGAAGGGAGGATAAGAGGAATGTACTTCACTGATCACAGTAGGTTTAATTCTTCTGAGCTTTTGCATTTGGGGATGCAGAAACTCTGTAACCACATAGGATGTCCTTCACTACTGCTGCTTCCTGGAAATAACTGGATTAGTACAGAGTTCTTGTACTTCCCTCAGCATCAAAACAGCCGCTTGCCTTGGCTTTAGCTGCAGAATCTGAATTAACGCACAGTCCACGGGGGATGGATGTAGTACACAGTACAGCTTTCCACCAAAATAAGCCTGTGAGCGCACTGGCTGTGTGTGACGATGGCATGTGCTTCCTTTGAATACCTGAGGTTACTATCTTCCACGTGTGTCTGGCGTGGGGGCCTGGCACCAGTTGCTTGTCTGAAGAGGAGTGCTTGCTTGCTCAGGTGATGATTTAATTTTGATCTGCAGGTGGGTTTGGGTGATGCACGGCTCAGGCTACCGGTTAGATTTTTATGCTGGCTGAATTGAAGGCCACAGTTGGAAGCTTTTGCATTACAGAATTAAGTGAAAAATTATATATGCAAATAACACGCTTTTATTCCATGGATTCCACTGTCGGCAGATAAATTTAAACACTGGCCTTCCTTCATCTCCCACTGTTCAGCTGAACAGCTCAAGCAGTGTGTCGATGCCATTTCCTTCCACTCGGACACTCGAACCGAGTAGACTTGCCACCCTGTTTGTACAGCAGTAACCGTGCAGTTCATTGGTTTTTGGTGTTACCAGAATATTAGCTGATCTTGTAAAAGGGTGTTCCTTTGTAACTGGGGGTTGTGTAAGGAAGCACGGATAATCTCTTCCCTGTTCCTGTCTCCAGCTAGAAGGCTTACACAGACACGGAGAAACACTTACAGGTAGAACTTTCACTTTATCTGCGTAAGCTGGAAACGAACATCATGGGTTTACTGCAAGTAGAGTCTGAAAAGGGTGTGTTCTTTGATTCAGTTCCTGTATCTGGTGCTTATAATTTCAGAATATGTCAAGTAAATTAGTAAATGCCAGGAGAGGCCTTCAGCCTCTTCCAAGCAGCGCACTGTCCCTGCCGAGCACTGTTCACTGTACAAGGGAACCATTACCTCGATTCACGTACGCTGAAATGTACTGGTGAAGGTGTCAATCGTGCTTCAAAACTCTGTATCGACTTCCAAACGGTTTTTAAGCCTCTACTTGAATCCACATTAAACTTAGAAACCTGCTTTCCCCTGGCCTTGTCTTATTTTGTAGTCTCTTCTCTGTGAGCTTTGGTGCGGCTGTAGTGTGTGGAAATCCCAGGAGTTAGGGATGCAGTTTGTGTGTATCATCTTTACTCCTTACGTGCAGTATCGGGGAAGGAAATCCAAGCTCTGGAGTGTATTTCTTTGGTTCCCAGAGCTGTGCTGGGCTCTTAGCGTGGGCTGGGATTTGCTCCTTTGAGTAAGAGCGCAGCACAGAGCAGAATGCTTTCCCCTTTGCAATAATCCTTTCACAATGTTTTATAGAGAGTTTTACTTCTTTCCTGTGCCGTAGATTAGGCAGGGCATAAATCTCTTAAAGAAGGAAAATGTCTGCTGTGTGGCCGTTAAAATCTCTATGGGGAGAACACCCCGTCTGCGTGTGGCAGCGAGTTTTTCAAATTTCTTGTGCTACGCTGCAGCAGAAGACAGCTAGCAGGCTACACTGCGGGGAGCGCGGCTGATTTCTGTAATGCCTCCGTTTGCAGAAGCGGAACTGGTGGTTTGACTGTTCCCACACCATTCCTGTTCTCATCAGAGCTACAGCACGGGACGCTGCAGTCTTGCATTCAGTTTTGCTGTTTTAGAGGAGTGACCGTGATGGTTGACTCTCACTGGCTGCAAGCGTTCAGGTGCGCATTTGTCCAGAGTTTGAGTTCGTGTCCCACAGAAGCAACATGCTAGAACGAGAGGGTGATCTACTGAAACAGCCCATTTTTGACTTACAGAAGGAAAGAGGGTGAGCGGAGAGAGGGGTTGCTAATGCTTTTTAGGTGAGAAACTCCAGAATGAGCTGTCCTCTTGGCTGAGTTTGATCTGTCCTGGGCCACGTTTGATAGAAAAAAAAAGCTGTATTTTCCCTTGATAGATACCACGCGAAGGAATTCTGTTGAGCTTTTCCTTGCCTCCATTCCATCAGTTACGTCTGGCTGGCAGATCTCAAAACCGCAAAGCTCTCACGGGGGCTCCTGGACTACTCGGGAAAACCGCAGTCTGGCGACCTGGGATCTCTCTTCCCTGCAGGGTGTTTTTCATCACAGGACACGGGTGTTAGCATGAGTGCAGCTCAGGTTGTGGCGATGACTTTGTAGCAGACATCCTTTTCCCTGGGGTCTGGATGAAGCGAGGTCCGTAGGTGGAACACAAGCGCGTCCGTGCAGCCAAGGCTCGCAGGGCAGCAGTCTGCAGGATAAACAGTTGGCTTCAGCCCATGGAGCTCCGGCAGCACGAAGTTCGTGTTGAAATGTAGAAATAACTGATGACAAGGGCAGGCTGCCACTTTTCTCTATTCATTGTATTTCTTAATGAGACTTACCCGGTCCCGCTCTGAGGGCCTGCCAGCAGGGAGAGCTGACACAAAGCCCCCGATTGTCCTCCACCTGTCCCCCTCCAGCCAGCTCGCAAGGTGAGCAGGAAGAGCGGTTTTATGCACTGACAGCACCGTTCGGCAGCCCTGGCTTTTACCCCCCCCCTTCCCTTCTCCTCTCCCCAGGTGGTAGCTCTAAGGTTTCACCCTCCCCGTAGGTCTGAGTTGAGGAGCTCCTGGCTGGGCAGCCCTTTGGCTGCGAGGGACACGTATTTACGTTTTGCGGAGGCACGCTTAGGTTTCCCAGGCGCGCCTGGAGTCGGGGATGATGCACAGTCTGCGTGCTGTCAGGCGGCAGAACTGCAGGAGCGAGGTCCTCGTCTGAAGTGGAGGATGGAGGGTAGCAACGGCACCGGCAATGCTGTCCCTGCAGTGAGTATCCCCAGTTCCCCGGCTGTCACAGAGAGAGTCCCCGCTCTGTGCTTGCTCGATTCCTCTTTTGAAGGGGCTGAGCTCCTGCCATTCCCATGGATCCTGGTGAGATTTTGTCGATCCCCAGCCTCAGCACCCTGCAGTTCAGCTCCTTGTAAGGCAGCTGACTATCAGCTGGATTTTCTTGTAAGTGCCCGGACTTACACGGCATAAACCGATTGTGTAACAAGGCAGAGCAGCGCGGTCAGGTCAGAGATGCCAAAGAGCCCTGGCTTCCACGCTGCAAAGCCACTTGGGATGCATGAGCACACGTGAACTGCAGCCTGCCGAGGGACAGGAGCCGCTGGATTTCTTTATTTGCCGGAGGGAATTTTGTTAGCTATTGAAAACCTGCCCGTTGCTGGAGGGCTTGGGCTCTATTGCATTTGAATTGATAAGATTCCAGCTAAGCGCAGTTTTAACTTTGTTAAGACCCGCTGTTTTTCTGGTAGAATATATCTGGAAGTTAAACGTTACCGAAAAAGATCAGTAACTGACCCAGAGGCTTGAAGAGCCTGGGTGGCTGTAGCAAACCCAACCATGGGCATTTATTGAATTTCTCTACGTGCTTCAGAAGATTGAGAAACAGATTATTATTTTTAATAATAAAATGTGTGGTTGAAACTCTGTTATTGAAAGCACATTCTTTCTGCTTTGTTAAAATGATTTTTACATGCCATTAAGTTAAATAGAATTGTTTCAATATAAGAATTAAAGTGAATTTTAACCGAACCAGACTGCCAAGCCCTTTTGCTTCAAGTAACAGCTTGCTCTGGGTGGAGAACAACTTACCAAGAAAACAAAATACAACCAAATACACAGAGAGGCAAGGAAGTAGGATCACGGTGCACAGGGCCTGTTTCAAACGCTGATGGTTCTCCTGGGGATTTCTGCTATAACCCAAAAGTAATTTAATTTGCTGCTAAAGCGCAGCAGCAGCCCCTGTTTGCGGAAAGCTTCCTGCGCCAGCCCTTCCTCGGCGGGCGGGCGGTGTTTGCACGCTTCCCTGGCCGCAGGAGGAAAGTGCTCGGCTGTGGGAGTGGTGGTTGGGATGTCGGATCTGAAACTCCATCACTGTGGGATAAAAACGACATTATTTGGGGGCTGCTGCGATGTACTGGCAGTTCTGCATTCAAACCCCAGCAGTTTGCGCAGTGATTTGTCGTGAGCGGGAAGCGCATTGTATGGTGAAGAATAACCAGCAGAAGGGTTAACTTTAACTCCTGTCCTTTCCTTCTTTTGCCTTGGCTCCCAGGACAGGAGGCTCCCAGCGCACTTCACAGCTCCATCCAGGACGTTCTGGATCATCTTGTCCGTTGCCTTGTTTTTTGCAGTTGTCGGCATCAGCCTCGCGGGGTTTCTCAGCTTCTCCCCCAGCTCTGCCCAGGTAAGGGATCCCGATCCAGGCAGGAAACCTCTTCCTACCCGTAACCCCGAATTGTGTCAGAAGCACTTGCCGGGAGTGGGGAACGGGCTGGGATCGGGGCTGGGTTTGGCTGGTCACCCCCGGGCAGGCAGCCTGCAGGCAGCAGGGTGGGAAGGTGGTGGCAGCGCTGCAGGCAGTGAGCCGAGCAGCCGCTGTCTCACCCCTGCAACGCACCCGCCAGAAACCGTTGCTCAAATTAAAGGAACTTCAGTGCATCGTTTGTAATTATAGCCGCAAGCTGGTATTTTGCTAAGCAGGCGCGTTCCAACGTGTGGCCGTGTCCTCTGAGACGAAGGGGGAGCGTCTGCTGCGCCGGCTGCCAGCGAGCTGTGCTGGCACGGGAGGCAGATCCCGGCCTCCCCCTGTGCACGGCTGCGGCGGAGGCCGGCGAGTCCCCTGGCTCTGTCCTCCAGCAGCACCCAGGCAGGGTGGTCGCCTTCGGCGTGAGGGACACCGGCACCTCTCCCCGAGCCCTGCGTGACAGAGAGCAGTCCGCTTCCCAGATCCGCTCCCCTCCCGTGGGTCAGAGCTTGCTTGTCTCCATTGCTAAATAACTCAGAGAAGCAACAGGGACCAGCGAAGGGTCGGGGGGGGATGTCGGCGGGGAGATGCTGCGAACAAGCACCGAACAGCTGATGGTTGGTGCTGCGCTCCTCCTCTTTGTGCCCAGGCTGGCTCGCAGCTCGTCCGGCTCACGCTCCAGGGCCAGCAAGACCCGCTGAGGAACCAGACGGCCTTGGTGGACAAGTCCAGGAGCACCGTGACCTACTACATAACCTCGCAGAGTAACCACACCGCCGTGGTGCTGTATGACAGCAGGAACGTAAGTGTGTTGGGATAATCACCTGCCTCGCTAGCGTGGGTGCGAGCGGAGGAGCCCGGGCTGCTGAGAGAAGAGCTGCTGGGGTGGGAGCAGGAGGTCTAGACCAGGAGAAATATCAACCAGCTACTGCTGTTTGGTGCCTTTCTCTGCACCTTTCGTTAGGAAAGATAATGCAGGGCAAAAGGAAGAATGTCTATTTTTTGGGCTCTAAAGACAGCTGCGGGTGCGTGCCGCTGCCTGCTGTAACGGGGCGTGATCTGTCTTGCAGGGCTACGTGTGCTACAAGCCGGTGGAGCAGCACGCGTGCTACCTGAGGAGGATGGACGCCTGGGACCTCCAGACCCTACAGACGTCTCTCAACGCGTCTGAGCAAAGAGTGAGTAGCTGCTGTGACTGTTCCCTGGGGTGGCTGAGCGGGCGGGGGTGATGAATTGGGCTTTGCACGGAGTCCTGGCTCGCTGAAGGCTCTTTCCTGCATGGGTTTGTGTTTGCAGCGCTGACTCTTGCACATCAGCATCCCAAAGTGTGGCTCAATGAGGGCACGGGCTCTCCCAGCTGGGGGGTAGCAGCGGCAGCCCCCCAGATTCTGCTTGGGGAAGGGCTGTGGTTGTGTCTTGCGTAGGAGCAGAGCTCTGCCTTGCAGCACTGGGTTCGGAGCGTGCGAGCTCAAAGCAGCAACTCCCAGTTTTACTGGTGTCTTCCCTTGTGAGAAACAGCAGAGTTGCAGGCTGAGGAAGGGGGATACGTCCCACAGAGGTGAACAGCAGGGCTTTCGCAGGACCCGCTCCCACTGGATTCTGTTACCTGCTCAAAATTCTGGGGAACGAAAAACAAAGGAGGTTTGTTAGCAATTCACAGGGGAAAAAGTTGGAGTAAATCACGTATACGGACCCTCCAAACAAAATGTTAATGGATGCGTGGGCATGGGGCAGATTCTGTTTCAAGAAGACAGAAGGCCCCATTTTTTTTTGTGCCCCTACCATCTGCTATTTCCTCAGGGGCTCCTGGGGGCTCCTTGTCCCTCGGCTGCCGCTCCCACCCAGCCGTAAAGTGATGGGCAGTGTTTAACCCAGAGGAGTGTAGGAACACAGTGCCCATAAGAGCGGGCTACCAAGTGGGATGCAAGGATCTGCCCAGCTCTGAGGCTCATTAATGGAAGTAAATGAGCTGGTGGTGCCGGGGCAGCCAGCAGCGCAGTCGGTCATCGAACAGGACCCAGCACTGAGGAGCCTCATCAGCTCAGCCTTGTCCTGTCCCAGCCACCACGGGGCTGAAGGACACTGTTTTGCATCACAGACGGTGCTGGAGGCTCTGCCGCTGTGCGTGGAGAGGGGACAGGGCTGCCGTGGGTCTCTGCGGCTCTGATGCAGCCAAAGCCCAGGGGTGGCAGTGGTGCTGAGCAGGCAGGCACGGGTCAGATTGATGCTCCTCTGCCAGCGAGCTGTGGCTGTTGACACCTGGCACAATGGGGTGTTTTAGCTCCAGGCCTGGGGACAAAGCAGCCCAGCAGGAACTGCGTCTCCTGGTTCCCAAGCCGCAGGGCCAGCGAGGGGCTGCGGGCCGTCCCTGCTCCAGCCTTGCCCCTGGGAGGCTGCTCCGGCCAGAGCGAGCATCCCGGCAGCCTGGTGGGATGGGGCAACCGTCGGGAGAAACCTGCCTTTACTGCTGGGATAGAGACTGCTCCTTGGGTGCCTTGAGAGCAAGAGGAGGTCTGCAGGGGTGGAGGGCAGTGCCAGGAGGGGTAAAAAGTGCCTCGGGAGGAATTAACAGGGATGTTTCTTTCAGGCTGATCAGCTGCTACGTCAGAATAACCAGACCAAATACTATCGGGAATTCCTGGGCATTCTGGCAGGGGAAGAGGTGGACCCCAAAAGCCTGGGGGAGGCTGTCCAAGCCCTGTGCGAGCAGACGTCCATCTTCTGGGTCAGGAGAGGGGAGGGTAAGTTGTACGTGTCCCTTTGCAGAAGAGGGAAGCACAATTGTTTCTAGTACATCTAAGACATCATCTAAGAGGAGAAGGCTCTGCTTCACAAAAGCTGATGCGTGTCCCAAGATGGGCTGCCAAGGCCCAGGACAGGTGACCTCTAGTTCAAAATCAAACCATTGTTCAGCGATTACCCAGCGCTGGCTCGTGCCCACACCCTGCAGGGAACTGCGGTGGTAGCTGGGAAAGGCTCCGCACCCCCTTCCCTGGGCAGCACAGCCTGACTGCACAGCACATCCACAACACAGAGCAGTCCCCTGCGATGCTATCGGCTTAATACTTGTCACCTTCATCTTCACCAAAAGCAGCCTGCTGAGCTCTCATTCCGTTCTGTCTTACTCCAGCTTTAATGAGAAAGGTCATTCCCTGAGGCTTTCCACTTGTTTGGCTCCCCAGGGACTCATATCTGCAGGACTGCAAAGCATTCCTCTCACCCTGCTTCTGTCCTTGCTCGTTTGGCAGGTCCAGGGAAGCAGCGGCTGATCTACCTTTGTATTGACATCTGTTTTCCGAGCAACATTTGTGTGTCTATCTGCTTTTATTACCTCCCTGAGTAAGTCTGGCAGTTGCGGATGTCCTCTCGCTGCCCTGCATACTTGAACTGGATTCCTGAAAAGCCTCTGATTTCAACAAGGAAGGTAACATCTACAATATCCCCCAAAAGCTTCCTGCTGATTTCATGCTGCAGTTCAGGAGAGTTTAGAAAAATAACAGGACTCTGCTCAGCACTGTCAGTACAGACACTTTTATTTGCAGCCTTGCTCCAGGGCTGCATCTTGTACGTAGGTATTAGGAGATCCAGGCCTAGAGGAATCCCGTGGAGTAGCTAGTGTTTTATGGCTACATGCCCTGTTCAACACAAGGTTATTAAATATGTTGGGGGTGGTTGGCTTTAGAGGAGCGCAGCTCTCCAAGTCTGTGAAATGCACTTTGAATAAAGGGATTGCAAAACAAGAAAACAGCTGCCTTTCCTCTCTTTGCTCACCCTATTCCATCCTTTAGAAAGGCTGGTGTTTTTTTTTTTTCCACTTTGGGGTACAAGAACATGACAAAGCTGTCAGCAGCCGATGCCACAAAGATTCCCCCAGCTGAACCATACCCAGCTCCCCTCAGTGGGATCGTGCCTCCCTCTCCCATTCCCTTTTGTCCAAGCGCCCTCCCTTAGAGGCCACACACGTTTCAGTAATGATGCGCTTGGAGCTGAAGCCTGGTCTCACTCCAAGCAGATGCAGCTGCTTCTGCCAGAGAACAAGCCCTCTCCATCAGAGGAGGGGATGGTTACAGGCGCACATCTCAGGCTCCAGAGAGGGTCCTTGCCACTGTAAGACAAGGGAAAACAAGCAGAAGTCTCTTCCTTCCCACACACGGCTGTTATCCCAACACGCTGTCATTGAAAGCAAGGCAGACGACTGCTTTCTGGTGACCGCTGTATTCCCTCTTGATCTCTCCTGTCTCCACACACCAAAGTCTGGCCAAGTTATCAGAGGAGGCTGGAACAGAAAGTGAAGAGAGGAGTGGGATATATTGCGTTACCCTTTAAACTTTTATTTTATTAATATAAGAAAGACTTTCCTCTTGCTTCATTCAACACCACTAGTAGGGCTGTTGATGACAGGTGAAGGAGCTGTGCAGAGCAAAAAGTTTAGTGTGTTTCTGTATTATGTGAGGTTTTAATTATTTCGGAGAGAAGTTACTGTGGAAATTACAACACATGTTTTGAAGGGACTATCATGCTGCGTACTGCAAGCAGCACTGCTACCAGGCAAAATAAACCACACACACAAAGATCATCTCTCCAATTTAAATAGATGCCCTATTGCAGCACAGGCAAAATGTTTAAGGGAGCTAGTAAACTGCGCTGCAGGCACGAGGCTGGGGGCTCTCTCCTCACACACACCGGGTTTGGCAACGTCTCAGTTAGAAAAACCGCTAAGTCCTGTTGCTAGTGCCAGGGCCTCGCTGCCGGGGTCCGGCATAGCCCAAATCAAGCAGTGGGCCGAGGGCAGGAGTGCAGCAGTGCCTCACCTGTGACAATATACTGGGAGTCCCCGGAGAATGCACAGTCCCACATCCAGCCCCGAGACGTTTCCCCTGGGTTATTGCTCTTAATGCTCAGCTCTGTCATCAGAGAGAAGTTTGAAGTCCTCCAGATCTTACACGTCTGATCTGCAGAACATGTAGCCAAGAGCCTGCAAGGAAGAGACACGTGAGGGCAACCTTATTAGTCACACTGTACACCTAAAGGGCCTCTCGTTAATGTGGGCCTGGAACAGCAATCAACTGTAGACCTGCATTCATTGTAATCAGATTTCTTTCCACCTATATCATCTGCCTTATGAGATTCAAGCCAAAGAGACTCAGTGAAGGAGTTTTGCTCCCAAAGATCAGCAATTCGATCCCAGCTGTAAGAACAGCTTGTGGCTGCAAAGCTTGCTGAAATCACAGAGCATGAGGCTGGGACGCCACTGACAGCAACGCAGTCCCAGTGTGTCCTGTGCCTCCTGTCCTGCTCCTCCCTGGGGAAACTGCATGGTCGCATGTGGAACCAGCATCAGGCAACAGCTGGAGGCACAGCTGGTCTCTGCCTGCCCAGAAAGGTAGGTGAGGGGCTGGCACGCACTCACGTGGAGTCAGGGCTGAACTTGCACTGAAGGGCGTAGCGGTTGTGTGCTGGGATCTTGGTCTTGGGGATCAGCTGGGTCACCTCCTCTCCAATGCCACCTGTGAGGTTCCACACGTAGCAATTTCCCTGCGGCGAGACAGGGGGATGTGCCGCCAGGCTGGTGATCACCACCCAAAAGCAGCCCGGACTTTCCATGTCTGACTGCAGCACGGCAAAGCTGCAGGCAAAGCAGCACAACCCAGCAGCTGCCAGTGCACTGTAAATCCCATCCCACGTTTGAGGCCATCAGAACTCACCGAGCTGTTGACAGCTGCCATGTAACTGGCATCGGGGTCAATGTGAACTGAATTCACGGAAACTTCGGGCTCTGGAATCAGCTGCTCATTGTGGTCTGTCTTCAGGTCCCAGATGTGAATGGCACCACTCTGATCACCCACAATTAGCTCTGCCTGCAAGAAAACAGCAGCCTCGTCTCTCTGAGGAGAACCCCGCAAGCAGCATCGCCAGATTGTGCCTGTGTAGCACCATGTGGAGCCTTGCTCTGGTTTTAATCACCAGGGTCCTAGCACAGGGCTGTTTCAGAGCTCCAGCAGCCTGCTGATTGCCCCTGTATGCTGAGCACACAGTACTAATCTCACGTTACACTCTGCAAAAAGGCTGTTTACCTTTACAGAAGTGTTTGCTAATTTTATAACCCCCCAGAGCAGACAGCGGCTGCCTGATTTCCAGAACTGTTGCACAGCTACAGCTCCAAACAACGTCCACAGAAGCCAAAGGATTTTCAGCACGTCTGACAAGCGGGCATTAAGATGCAAGTTGGCCAGTGAACAAGTGAAGCACTCAAGAGTGTACAGACACCTGAAAAACACAAGCCTAAATGGATTTTTCTCTCTCCCCCTTCTCAGGGGCAGGACAAAAGCCAGCTGAAGGGCAGGAGTTCTGGCTCCGATCCTGTGCTCAGACCAGAAGATAATGCTGGCAGCACTCCACTAAAACCAGGGCTTTTATCGAGTCTTGCGCTGTCTATAATTTTAGCAGAATCCCTAGAGGAGATCAGGTCATCAGGCACAGCTAATCCTGTACCTGTGATCAAAGGCTTGTTACTGAGGAAGACAATCATCGGTCGATATATTTAGCTGACTGCACAGTGCAGAAGCATCTTCTGGACACCTCAATCCTTAGCCCCCTCTTAGCAAGTGTAAGTGCAATTGCTAAAGCTGTCATGGCTTTACCCAGGCCATGAGAAATCTCTCCTGGATAACTGGATCAGCATTGCTGCAGCAGGGGATTGCAGAGCGATGAAGCTATCTGAATAAATACTGCCACCTTTGGACTAATTTACTGGGTTCTGCTCACAAACCAACACTTCTCCTGCAATTCGGCAGCAGCATCAGCAGCATTTGGGTAAAGACTGGTCCAAATAATTGACCTCAAATCAGGTCTGAAACGCTGGACTTGCAAAATCAAATGCACAAAGAAACATTTCTATTACTCAGCTTTTTAAAAGGCTTGCACTGCCATGTCTGCAATCGAACCCTGCAGCACTGTGTATACAAAATGGACCGGACGGGTTAATAACACTGCAATGATACATATTGATTTTCACTGCCGTCCCCTCTAATGCACCGTGCTCCCTTTCAGCCTCGTTTCCCGAGCCCCAGCCATCCCTCTGTTTATCAACAGCTTCTGAACGAACTAGTGAATCTCAAGCAAATCTGACAGAAGTCCCGAAGGTAACAGGGGCCACAGGTGCCGAGATGCTTTTTCTCGGCAGTGGTGCCACCCTCGAGCTTCCCAGCCCACCCTGCGCCACCAGTTCAACTCCCATCACATCCCCTTGGTTATATTCTTGGGACAGATATGGCCACAAAGGAGCGTACCCTCCTACAGGACGAGAGGCTCAGTGTGGCCAGTACACTCCCTCTTTGCAACAGCCACCAGGTAATTAGCACAAATGAGCTCAGCAGACACAGCCCCTGGGCTGTGGCATGGATGCCTGCCGCAGGCAGAACACAAGCCTACAGTACTTGGTCTCTGCCAGTGCCGCTCCTTGGGGAGGTTTGCTTCACCACGCAAAGCAACATTGGCTCTCATGTTGTGCGGGCTATGTTCCCACACTGACCCAAAGCTCCCAGCAGCAGCAGCTCGGCAAGGAGCAGGCAAACGGGCAGCCTGGCTGCGGGAAGCAGGCTGCTGCTTGTCCAGCAATGCCACTGAGAGCTCATGGGTCTGTGCCACCAGGAAGGCCACCCTCCAGATTTTTTGCCGTGTCTGCCAGTATAAAACTCTGCTGCCCCTCAGGTTTACGCGGAGGAGCCACGGCAAAGCATGAGCTGGGAAATCGTGGAGGAGCCGGTGCTCACCTGGTTGGGGTGCAGGCAGACACAGTTAATAGGAGCGTTCACCTGGAAAATCCGTTGACACTGGAGGTTACGAGACCTGCAACAAAATGGTGAGTAAAGAGCGTGTTTAATAGTGTGCAAACAGCTCCACCACCTCTGGGGTGCTGCTGGGGGGGGACACCCGCCACCCGTGCCCACCTCAGGTCCCAGATCCTGGCCATGCAGTCCTCCCCGCCCGTGTACATCCACCGCCCGTCCTCGTGGAAGCCCACGGAGGTGATGTTCTTGCTCACGCCGTCGTAGTTAATGACGGGGTTGGGGTTGTTGGAGTTGAGGTCATACATACGGATGTGCTGGTAGCCTGCAGCAACGACCGGGCAGGGGATGACCACCGTCCCCCTGCCCGGTGCCGGTGCCCGGGGCAGCGGGGGGGCGGGCACACTCACCCGCGGCAGCGATCATGCTGCGGTCCGGCGTGATCTCCAGCGCGTTCACCTGCTGCAGGCGCCCGTTAAGGTCGGTAAGAAGCAGCAGCCGAGACCCCACCGGTGAGACCGGGTGCTCCCAACCGCGAGGGGTGACACCGAGCTAACGGTGTCGGTGGGGGCGGCCCCGCCAGGCCCCGGCCCGGGGCGGCGGTGAAGGATACAGAGTCCTGGTGCTGGACGGTGCGGGTGCAGATGCCGCTGTGCGCCTGCCAGAACCGCACCGTGTGGTCGTAGCCGGCCGTGGCCAGGATAACGGGGTCACTGCCCACCGTGC
>VZSZ01000324.1:113304-123841 GCA_013398815.1 Ibidorhyncha struthersii
CGGGGCTGCCCGTCCCCGGCGCGCGGGAGCAGCTCCCGAGCCCCCGGGGGGCCGGGCCGGTGCACCCGGGGGACTTGGCCTGGGCATGGGCAGGGGGCTGCGGCCGGTGCTGGGGGCATCTGCGTGTGTGTGGAGCGTGTGTGCACGGACCGTGCGTGTGTGCACCGCAGCTGCCGGTGCCTGCACACGTTTGCATGTGTCTGTGCGTGTGTACGTGCGTGCTGGGTGTGCATGTGTGTCTGTGTTTGGGTGCGTGGCTGTGTTTGTGTATCGGTGTGTACCCTGGCATATGTGTGTTTGGATGTGGCTGTGTTGGTGTTTCTCCGTGTGGGGGTGTTTGGATGTGGCTCCATGGGTATCTCCCTGTGTACATCTCTGCGGCTGGCTTTGCACGTCTCCGTGGGTGCACCCGAGTGCGTGTGCCCAGGCGTGAGGCTGCGGGGGTGTACGTGTGTCTGTACGTATGTATCTGTGTGTGTAGCTCCATGAGTGTCTGCTCTCTGTACGATGTAACTGCTCTGTTGAGGCGTTCCACCCGGGACTGAATTATTCATGGTGCTGATGCAGCCGCAGGTTTCAGGCCTGGCGCGCGGGGCCGACCCCGGGGGGCTGGAGACCATCCCTGGGCACAGGTGGGGACCATGGGGGAAGCACTCGTGTGGCATCAGGTCACTGGGCACACAGCCCCTTCGCTGATGCACCCCGTCTCCCTCTCCCTGGGGCCCAGCGCTCCCCAAACATGGGCACCCCCGTGTCCCTGGAGCCATGCAGGGCTGGTGTGGTGTCCCCCATCCCTTGCCTTGCAGGGCTGCTCCTGGCCGAGCAGGGCCAGCCTGGCATCCCCTGTGTCCTGGTGCTGAGCAGGGCTGGCGTGGCATTCCCCATGTCCCTGCTGTAGTGCAGGACTGGCGCGGCATCCACTGTGTCCCCGCTGCCATGCAGGGCCAGCGTGCGGTCCCTTGTTCTGTGCCGGGCCAGCGTGGTGTCCCCCATGTCCTGGTGCCACGCAGGACCGGTGCAGTGTCCCCCATGGCCCCAGTGCTATCATTGCTGTCGCTGCCGAGGGCTTGTATGGGGAGAGAAGAGGGTCCAGCTCAGAGCCCCCCTTCGTCCCAACCTGCTCCAGGTGCTGCTGCTTCCGTGGCCTCTCGGAGCAGCATGCAGGGACTGGGATGTCGCCGCCTGGCCTGTGCCAAATGCTGTCCCCCTCACACCCCTTGCCAATCCCCGCTGGCCCCAGCGCACAGCTGGTGTTGCTGTGGCAACGGCCAGCGGTGCTGGAGTGCCACCACCTCCTCCTGCATCCCTCTCCTTCCCAGCCCTGCTCTGCTGCATCTCCCGCCCCGGCCGCTCCTCCGCTGCAGAGCCCTCCGGCTGCCGGGCACTGCCGAGTGGGATGGCCGCGGCAGCCAGCGGTGCTCCTGGTGCCAGGCTTGCGAGTGAGGGACAAGGGACACCCAGCGAGGCCAAGCCTGGCCAGCCTGGTGTTGGGGAGATTCCCGCTGTGGGCCTGGATGCTCGCCCCGTGCCCTGGCTGGGCTGCATGTCTCCAGCTCTGCCGAACCCACCAGTGCCAGGCTGCTCTGGCGCCGTGTCCCCACGGGACCTGACTGACTCTCCTGCGTGGTGGCAGGGCCATGTGTGTGGCAGCGGGTGCCATGGTCCTGGCCTGGGGTGCACCAGCACCTCTGGCAGCGGGGCTGGAGGAGCGGTGCACAGCACAGGGTGGGAGAGCACTGAACAGTGGCTGTCCCCGTGCCGCGGCGTCCCCACATCCCCAGTCCCCTCCGCGTGCCTGTCCCACGCGTGCCTCTGGTGCTCCCTGCGCTGCATAGCACCAGGAAGATTTGTAACTTAGCTCTGTTATCTGGATAATATCCTATTCATGTGGGGTTTAATAAATGAGATTTTAAAAATCCCTGCGTGAATTAACACGGGTTGCTATGGCGACGTGGGGCCCAATTTAGCGTGTGGAGTACGAGTTTGTGGGGCCCGGGCCGGCCGCAGCGCGCACCGCGCTTGCTTCCCGGGCATCCATAATTGATAAGGTTGTCTGAAAGTTACGCAAATCAGATGCAGGGATTTGGCAGCAAACTGTTTCCCTCCCTGTCCCCTCCTCCCCGGTGCTACCTCGAAGAATTGTAGTGACTTGGCGTTTTCCCCTCGGCTCGCCCGGCGTGGGCACCCTGGGATGGGACGGGGCCCCGGGGCATCCCCACCAGCGTCCGTGCCGGCTGCACCGTCCCCATTCCGGGCACCCGGGACTTCAGGCAGTGGGAGATGGGGCTGTGCTGTGCCACGCAGGGGAGCTGCGGTTCCTCGGCCGTGGTGTGTTGGAGCGAGCGGTCTATTTCACTCTGAAGCCAGTGCCGCTGGCGGCTCGTCCGCTTTGGAAATGGCTTCTGTATGGCACCTGCCGGTGCTGCGGGAGGGACCTTGAGCCGAGGGCTGGGCCCCTCTGCTCCAGCTTCTCCTCCTGCTGGGCTGTGGGGCTTTGCAAAGTGATTCCATGAGTGGCAGCTTTGTGCGGGAAAGATGTCCTGGCACGTGGCCCCGCAGTGCCAGGGCAAGCACCCGGGATGGCAGGGGCTGGCTGCAGCCCAGCCATGCGGGCGCGAGCCGGGGCTGTGTCCCCTGGGACTGTGTTGCCCACCCTGTGCCCGGCCCTCGGTGCTATCCTGATTCCCCCAGGCTGCTGTTGGGGCTCATGTCCTCGTGGGCTATGGAGCTCTGGGTACCTCGCTCCGGGACGCCTGGGGCCGGGCGAGCCACGCTGCCTGGCTGGGCTTGGGAGCTGGGCACGGAGCCCAGCACCCCCTGCGCCCTGCTCTGCCGGGGTAACCCAGCCCAGCCTGGCCCCACTGCCTGGGGGTGTGGGTGCTGAGGCACGGGGAGCTCTCGGGGTGCCCCTGCCCTGGGCAGGAGAGCCCCGTTCCTGTGTTGCTGCCGGCACTGGGCTCTGCGTCCTGCCCTCTGTGTCGCTGGCGGCAGTCCTGGCGTTTCGGGGCTTATCCCAGCCAGCCCTGGCCCCACTGCCACGCACGGGGAGCGGGTTCTGACCTGCCTGGGGAGGGACCCCAGCCCTGTTGGCACCATTGGTGCTGCCCTGGCCCCACGGCTGCCTCTGGCCACGCTGCTCCGGGCCATGCAGGGTGGGCAGAGCCTGCTATGGGTAAAAAGGCCAGGACAGGAGCCAGGCAGCTCCGTGGCGGAGCGTGCACGGTGCAGGCAGCGTGGGCAGCAGGGGAAGGACCTCAAAACTCAGCAAGCATCCCCAGAATCATCACCCTCTGGGGTGCTGCCGTCCCGTGGGGACCCATGCCAGGATATGAGCGGAGCTGCAGCAGCTGTGTGGGATTGCTGCTTTGCCGATGCTCCAGGATATGGGGGCAGCGGGAGGCAGGAGCCAGACCCCATGGGGACATGGGGTCCCTAGGCAGGGTCTCACCGGCTGCCTCCTGCCCTCCAGTGCGTCCTCCTGCGTGGCGGCCAGTTAATTCTGTTTTTTTTTGCCTGCATTTGATTGCATTAATAATCTCCTCTGATAACAGTATTTAATAAAACCAGGCTAATATGGCGCAGTTAGGAAATGTCTTTGACATTTTACAATTCAATTTCCATGCAGTAAAAGGCAGGGCAGCTGCAAATCCAATTGTGGTGCAGTGCCCAGGGCGCGCGTGGCTGGCAGCCGCCAGAGCTGCCCGGTTCCCCCCGGCCCTCCGGTAACGCAGGAAACTTCCCTGGGTGGCAGCCGCCCCTAATGGCTCCTGCTGCCCCTCCTCGGCCACAGGCCCTGGGGCAGCCCCCTTCTCACTCTAGGGGAAGCCCGGGCAGCGGAGGAGCAGATGGTGCTCGCTGGGACGCTGGAGCCCCCAGGTGCTATCAGCCTCTGGAGCCATCCGTGCCGGACAGGACATCTGGAGCAGGAGGAAGGGGCCAATGGGGTTGGGTCCTGTGGCAGCTTGGCCAAGCTGGGGGGCTGCAAAGGGGTGCTGGCCCCCTGCGCATCCCCCATCCTGTGGCAGGATGCTGCTCCCACGTCCCCCCTGATCCCCTCGGCATGGATTAAGGGGCGAAATGCCAAGGGGGTGGGTTGGGGCATGCAGGGCGATGCTGGCACGGGGTGATGTTGGTGCATCCCAGCCACGTCCCAGGATGGCAGTGGGGGCTGAGCAGCTCCTGCCGCTGCTGTGCTTAACGGTGTGTCAGCAAGTCCCTTAAAAACTTCTTGGGGTTTCTAGCCCGCGTGTGAAACCTCGCTCCCAGCAGGACTTGGCAGGCGGGCGCAGGCTGGCGTGTGCCAAGTTTCCTTCCAGTGGGGGATTATTACTCAGCCTGGGGTGACATCTCGTTATTTTACGTTTTCTTGCTTCTCTCTCTCTGGCTGGGCTGGAGTTGCAGGTACGACCCCCCCTCTGCCCCCCACCACTGCCCCAGTGCAGCTCCTGCTTTGGAGCCGGCCGCAGGGTCCCTGTCCGCTGGGGGATGCTGCAGAGGACCCGGGGCTGTTGGCCACCACCACCAAGGAGCAGCAGGGCTGTCGGACGGTGGCTCCGCTCCCAGCTCGAGGCTCCCTCACTGGCCTGGATTTTCTCGCGGCAGTCCCAAATTCACCTGGCATGACACCAATTAGCCCTTTGCCAGCGGCAGGCAGCCCCTCATGCCCAAGGCTGTCCCAGGCCACCAGCTCTGCCTGTTTCCCGCATGAGGACCTTGCTGCCAGGTGCCACGGTGCTCCTCGATGCCTGTGCACCTTGGTGGGGTGATGCTCCCAGGGAGTGGCCGGGGATGTGGCAGGGCCAGGCTGCACCCAAGGGTGCCATGGATGTTTGGGGGCTAGTGGTGCAGCAGGGCTGGGTGCTGTGAGCACCCCAAGCCCCTCTCCCTAGCTGCCTCCTTCCCTGCCAGCTCAGCACCATTTCTAGTAGCCAGGCTGGCATCTGGGTCCAGCACCATTTCCAGTAGCCAGGCTGGCATCTGGGTCCTCTCTCCTGAGCTCCCTTTAGCCCTTCCCTCCTCTTCCCAGGCGCGGGGAAAGGCTGCGATCAGCTCCCTCGCTGGCTTGCTGTGCCCGGGTGTCCCCAGCCCCTTCCTTCTCCCCTTGTGCCTACTGGGCCCTATTGGTGACTGCTCGTCCCTGCGGTGGTGATGCCTGTGGACGGCGGCTGCATGGTGCTGTGCCAGAACCCTGCTGGGTGCCAAAGCGATGGTGGGTCCTTGGTGAACGTTGGCCTCGGGCACATGGCCGGCGGCAGCGGCGGTGTTGCTGACAGGGTGAGCAAGTGGAGGGGACCGCATGGCTCTGGGGCGATGCTTGGGGCTGTGCTTGAATGTGTTTGCCATGGCGCTCGCCATCCTGGTGCGGGACTGGTGTGTGCTGGCAGCTGGGTACTGCTGGCTGCCCCAAAGAGCCGGGGCTGGTGATCCTCTGGTTGAATACTGGCCATGAACCCGCTGCGCACTGCCCTTGCCAGCCAGAGGCTAAAGGTGCCTTTCACAAGTGTTCAGACTCCGTCAGGAGAGCATCAGACAACTAATTTGCTGGTATTTAATGGCTGATGCTGTTACTGCCCAGCCAGGCTCCCGCAGGTGAGGGAAAGGCATTGGGAAGCAAAACCCGGTCAGGAGCGCCCAGGCTCGTGCTGGCCTGTGCGGATGCTGCTGCTCTGTTGCTACGTTGTGCCCTGGCTGCAGCTGAGTGTGCCACAGGTACAGATCATGCCGGGCTGGTCACCGAGACGGCGTGCAGCACCGATGTCCACCTCCGCCCCGGGTTACCAATCTGTCCCGCAGCTGGGGCACGTGGGACTCACCCTCCCTGCGCTCGCTCCCTCGAGGGATGGGGGCCAGCACAGCGTGCCCGGTGCAGGAGCGATCCTGCCGACGGGCTGGCTCTTCATGCCGGGCTGAGAGGGATCTTTAAGCTGTAATGAAATGTTAATAGTATTTTCCAACTCAATATGGGAGTAGAAAATGAGGTGTTTAACACTGGGCTCCGCAGCGACAGGAGCAATCAGCCTGAGAAATGGGAAGCCGGGCACACAGCGCCAGCCTCGGCATGGCCTGACAACCCCGTGCTGCTGGGCCTGATCCGGTGATGGATGGGTGCTGGTGCCCGGCACGAGCCGTTGGGCCAGGGAAGCAGGGTGCCGGGATGGTGTGGGAGAGCGGCTGATGGGGTAATGCTGAATCTGCCTGGGTCTCCTTGGGTCTCGCCAGCAAGGTCACCACCGGCCGCCTGGTGAGAGCCAAGCACATCGAGGTGATTGCGGGGCTGGGGTGCCATGGGGTGCAGGAGGCTGATGGGACCCCGGCTCTGTGTCCCGCCGTGGCCAGTATCAGCTGGAGACGGAGTGAGTTGGAGCTGGTGCCTGAGCTGGTGCTCAAGCAGCTGCCACGGGCACAACCCGGGCACTGGCTCTCCGAGCACCATGCCCGCCGGCGGCTGGCTGCTCTGCACCATCACTGCTCTGCCAGTGTACCTCTGTGTGTGTGTGTGTGTGCGCTCCTGTGAGTGCATATGCATCTGTGCATATGTGTGTGCATGTGTGCATGCAACTGCTTCTGTGCATCCCTGTGTGTTGTGTGCCCCTGTGCATCCATGTGCATGCGTGTGTCCACATCTGCCCTGTGCATCCGTCTGGCCGCTTCGGCAGTGCCTCCTCCCCGGCCTGGCGTGGGGCTCGGCACTGGGGACGGCTTTTCAGCAGCAGCGGCGGCAGCTGCTGCCTGATCCCTTCCAGATGTGGCTGCTGGAAGCCCAGCTCCGCGCCGCCTCCTCGCCGAGGGCCCCGTAGGTTTTTGGTCCGTGGCTGCCGGAGCTGTTGGAGCAGACAAAGCAGCCGCCTGCCCGGCTCCTGCATTGCAGCTGGGCTGTTTACGGCGCACTCCTCGCGGCTGTGCAGCTCCGCAGCAGCTATTCTCCCAACTGTCTCCGCTCCGACGTGTGCAGATCCTGGAGCTGTCTCTGTCTAAGCCCTGTCTCCCGGCAGGGATGGGGCAGATCGTCCCACACTGCCACCGCCAGCCCCCCAACCCCAAGTGTCCACGGTGCTGGTGACACTGGGGACACCGGGACGGGTCCTGTGAGCCCTGCCCTTCCCCTGCAGCGCTGCCAGGCCTTTGGGAGCAGCGTGATACCTCTGGCCGGGTCCGGTTGCACGGCATCGCCTGGTTGCACATCCCAGCTCTACCCATCCGCCCCAGCAGTGACCACAGCATCCCTGAGCCGCCAGCCCGGACACCCGCGGAACTGCCCATCGCTGCACCCAACCTGCCCATGGGCACCGCTGGGAAAGCCGCCGCGGTGCAGAGGGTGTGTGAGTGGGCACGGCGCACCGGCACGTGCAGTAGCGCTGGGAGGTGAACCAGGTTGTTATGTGGACGAGGACAAATGATGACACTAAAGGCACCGTGTTCAAAATAGATCCCGGGGCCTGTTTTACCTGCGTACGGTGCAGGAGATTAGAGCCCAGCGCTGCAGCAGCGCCTATTGCCCTGTTATTTGTCTGAGCTGTCTGCATGCTCACACGTGCACACGCGCACACACTCTGTGTATGCCCGGGAGCTCCCTGCCACTTCCCCGCAATGTCTGGACTGTGGCTGGGTTCGTGGGAGGCCGGATGATGGTGACTGTTCGGTAGTTATAGAATCATAGAATGGTTTGGGTTGGAAGGGACCTTAAAGATCATCTAGCTCCATCCCCCCTGCCCTGGGCAGGGACACCTCCCCCCAGCCCAGGTTGCTCCAAGCCCCGTCCAGCCTGGCCTTGGACACCTCCAGGGATGGGGCAGCCACAGCTTCTCTGGGCAACCTGCGCCAGAGGCTCACCACCCTTACAGTCAAGAATTTCTTCCGTATATCTACATCTACCCTGTTTCGGTTTAAAACCGTTACCCGTTGTCCTATCGCTATGTGCCCTTGTAAAATTATTAGTTAATGATGCTTTAAAATACACAAAGCTACTGGTCCCTCCCTGCAGGGCAGCGTGGCTGTGATCGGTCCTCCCAGGGCTTCCTCACCCCATGGAGCAGGTGAGGATGGGGAGGAGATGGGGAGGACGGGGATGGGGCTGGACAGGATCATCTCTGCCCCGGGGTGGAGGTGAGCAGTGCCAGCATCTGCCCCCTCTCTGCTTCCACGTCCTGGGCAGCCTCTGCTCGGGCACCGAGGATGCGCCGTGCTGGCTTTGCTGGGATGCAGACAGACATGCAGAACTCATTCTGGTCATGGCCCCAAGCAGCTGCATCCCGTCCTCCACTGCAGCAGGCTCGCTGTGCTCTGCGGTGACTCCTTCCAGTCAGGGTGATTATTGAAAATTACCTGTTTGCTGCCGCCCCGGCACGGGGAGAGCAGTCTGTCAATTAAGGCTTCATGGAAGCAGCACCAACACGCATTTCTGCGGAGACGAGGGTGGGCGTATGGCTGGCACCGGGGCCGGTGGCAACGGGCGCAACGGGGCTGGTGTGATGCTTGGTGCTGGTCTTGTGGGGATGAACACAGCACCTCGTATCCCACCTACGGGGCCGGAGCCGATGTGTCGCTGGGCTGCCTGCACCCCTGCCCATCCCTGCTGCCAACTTCCCCGCATCCCTGGTTGCACGGGGCCAAGTTACTGGCATCCTTCACGCGTCAGAGCAGCACGGCACCGTGTGTTTTTCAGGGGTCATCGGGTTTGCAGGCAGCTCGGAGCAGGCAGGAGGCTGCCGAGACTTTGCAGGCAGCGACTCTGCGCTGGGAGGGAGCATCTGCAGAGCCGGGGCTGAGCCCCAGACCGGGGCTGGGGGGTGCCCCGCAGTGCTGGGGGGCTGGGCTGCTCAGGGGGAATCCAGCTGATGCAGCGCCAGTGGTGAACGGCTGGGCCGGGCTCCAGGGCACCATGTGGCAAAGGTCAGGTGAGGATACGGCCCGGTGATGCAGGGAGAGCCGGGATGCTCATGGTAGCCGCTGGTGAGCACCGCTGCCCTGGCATGGTGCTGGTGGGCACCGTGGGGTGCTGGGTCACCTGGCTGGCTCCAGCCCCAGGTTTTCACCGAGTCAGCTCTGCCTTAGGTGTACCCACATCCCCCATCCCTGCCTGCCCCAGCAGCCCGCAGGGTTAAACCCTCATCTTCCCTTGGGATCAGAGAGTTTCTCTTTTTTTAACAAAAATCACTGAGGAGTCCCCACTGCCTCTTGAAAGCTGCATTTGAGTTGCTTCATCCTGGCCCCGGGGGACAGCCCGATGCTGCTGCAGCACCGTGACTCAGGCTGCCACGGCCTATTGATTTTGAAGTGCAGATTTCTCCGCTCCCTGGGGAAGGCTCCATGCGAGGGTCCATGCGAGGGCTGGCTGTCCCGAGCACCAGCAGATGCACTGGGCACAGGACCAGCATCTCCCAAAAGTCCCTTGGGATCTGGGGGATGGCTTGTGCTGGGCATTGGGGCACCCAGCTGTGGGTGTCCAGATGTCACGGGGTGTCCAGATGTGATGGACAGTTGTTATTCAGCTGTGATGAGTGATGTGGTGTCCAGCTGTGGTGGGCACTGGAGCATGCAGCTGTGATGGGCAATTGTTATCCAGCTGTGATAGGTAGTGGATATCCAGCTGTGATGGGCAGCAGATATCCAGTGGTGATGGGCACTGGGGTGTCCAGCTGTGATGGGATGTTGTTATCCAGCTGTGATATGGTGTCTGGCTGTGGTGGGAACTGAGGTATCCAGCTGTGGTGGGCAGTAGATGTCCAGCTGCGGTGAGCAGTGTGTGTCCAACTGTGATAGGCAGTTTTTTTCCAGCTGTGATGGGTGTCCAGCTGTGGTGGGCATCCAGCTGTGATGGGCACTGAGGTATCCATCTGTGGTGGACATTGGACTGCAATGGCTCTGTCCCATCCCTGCCACTTCATTGCCCCAGGCAATCCCTTCCCACACAGTCAGAAGCCCACGAGCGTCCCGGTGCATTATTTATACAGTCAAAATCGATCAGCAGATGATAACAGCTTCATTAGCATCTGAACATCGCGCCGGCCTCGGCGCTTGACACGACCTTGGCTGCAGGAGTACAAGCCTTTTGCTGTCTGCCAGTGGCGAGGACTGTCTCCCCGGCGTCCCCAGCGTCACTGAACCCAGCCAGGGCTGCTCCAGCCACCTCCGTGGGGTCCCCACAGTGGCACGTGCGTGTGGCCACGCACTCTGCCCATGCACATGCCCTCGTGGGGACCCTACGGCAGGGACCCCATCCTCACTGCGAGGAGTAAGACCACTCATGCCAGGGCTCCTCGTGCAGCCAGCACTTGCAGCACTCGTTGTTTGCGTGGCGCTCGTCAGCAAGGATATAATTAAGAGCAGCTATTTTGGATGCTTCCTTTATCCGGCAGCTCATGGCGATGCCGCTGCAGGGTCCTCCCCCTGCTCCAAAATAGGCGCTTGGCTTTGCCTTGAATGTCTTCCCTGTGGGTACTCAGTGTCATCCTGCTTGTGGAGTCCCAGGGGTCCCTGTTGTGCTTGGGGGAGGACACACAGGGGTCCTGCTGCCCGTGTGGGCTGGGGAGGGGGGGAA
>VZSZ01000324.1:146727-179474 GCA_013398815.1 Ibidorhyncha struthersii
AAAACACAACAAAAAATACTTTAAAAATAACAAAAAAAAAAAATCACCCGCCTGAAAATATCTGTTGAAAAGAAAAAAAATATGTATCTAAAAAAAAAAATCCATAAAGTTCTACATGATGGATATATACATATATATTTTTTATGATTAAGTTATGGACTCTGTATCGTATCCCATCTGTCAAGCTATGCATCTTGGTGCTTCTCCCTGCTCTTCTGTGCTTAGATTTCACCTCTACTCGTCTTATTCTTCCTATTCTGAATAGTAGATGGCTCGTGGTGCTGTGAAGAAGTTTGCTCCTATACGAAGTCTGGCAACAAATATTTAAAGAAAAATAAAAAAAATAAAACCCCTGCTGGGCTGCCACCACTGTTTGTGTCCAAAAAACATCAGCAGTGGCTCCCACTGCGTGGCTGGGGCTGGCATGTGGCTGTGAGGTCCCGGGCTGTGCTGGCACGGTGGGCATGTGGGTGGATGCTGTGGTGCACACCAGTCCTCATGGCGTGGTCATGTCTTGCCAGGTACATGCACTGCATGGCCCGAGGCCACCCTTGGGTGCCTCCGCCGTGGCGGGGCCGGGCGCTGGTGCTGGACGTGCTACGGGGTGTGTGGCAGCCTGGCTGGTGGGGAACTGCTCTCCCCGCCGAGGTGCCCAGTCCCTGCACCCCATTTTTCACAGCGGGTGCCGTGGCTGTGCCCGCCCCCCCTCTGGGGCAGCCAAGCGTGGCTCTCAGCAGCAACCACGGGGTGGATGGGCACAGGCTGGAGGCAGGAGCTGCCGCGGGACCAGTGCTGGCCACCGGCTCCCATCGAGAGTCTGCAATAACTCAAGCTGGCCAGGAACAACTCTTTCGGCTTTTATTGTCAATGAAGAAATAATCAAATCTATATTACAATCTTAAAAACAGTAGAAAATGTGAGTAAAAATGCAACAGAGGCTTTTTCTCTTTAATGTGGAGACCATTATTACAGGGTGGTGAACAATGGGCTTGTGTTATTTGATTTGAGAACTAGCTGTGGCATAAAAATCGTACCTGGCTACTCAAGAAAACACCTCTTCCCAGATGGATCAGCCTGACATCTTGGCAGTAAAATTAAATACTAGAGACAGAAAGGGGTTGGGGTCCCAACCCAGGGCAAGGCCTAATGCTCAGTTCTACCATTTACAAAGTGACCAGCCTCACAGCATCACCACCCTGGCCAGGCCAGATTCTGCCCGTGACAAGCTGAACCATTCAGTCCCATCACTGGCCAAGGGCTGTGCCACATCTTCACTGGTGCCCGGTGCCCTGCGGGGCTGCCCTGGCCTGGAGGCCCAGCTCCACCGCAGCCCTTGGCCCCAGAGGATGCTCCCCGGCAGGGGGGATGCAGGCAGAGGAGGGCATTCTGCAGTGTGGAAGGCGCTGGCACGGCAATGGCGTCCTCTGCATTTCCAATCGTACATGGCAGATCTGAGGGAACATCTGGAGCATCCACGGGCCAGACCCATCCTGAGAGCTGCCGGCCAGGTTCCTTGTGGGTGGGGGAACCGGCCGATGGGCAGCGGCAGGCAGTGGTCGGTGCGGAGAGGAGCTGCAGCAGTTATTTCGTAGTGGTGTTAGTCACCCAGCAGGCCAACGGAGGGGAGGAGTTTTTGGTCTGTCAGTGTGCAGGACTAGTGTGGCGCTCTCGCTAGCACGTCCAGACCTGCGGAGGACAGACAACAGGAACCCATGGCAGTGACTGTTCTGAGCAGCTCTGGGGGCTTTTCTTCATCCTCTTGTGGAGCTTCCCTTTGGGCTTCCAGCATCCACAACACCCTCTGTCAGGAGTTAAACCTCCCACCCGTTGAGAACAATGCCCTTGTTTGTTTGAAGACGGCCCCTAACTCATTTAATGCCCTAGTTCTAGTACTGGAAAAGACCAAACCATCAAAGCCTGAGGAAACCAACCTTTACAGTGCTGTCCACGGCGCCGGAGAATAGGCGGCCCCTGGAGACTGCGAGGGCAGTGACGCTACCCTGGTGTCGCAGCAGCGTCTGAGTACAGATCATGTTGTCCATGCTCCACACCTAGGGGCACACGGGAGGTAAGAGCCAAGCAAGCGGCATGGGGCTCGGGCACAACCCTGAGCACCAGGAGGGATGGGGGGTGCTAAGTGCCACAGGGTTTGAGCCAGATGACACAAATTAAACACGAGGGAGGTCATGCAGCATGCAGGGATGAGGATCCCCCATCCTCCCTTTTCCTCATGGCTGTCCATGTTTTAAAAAATGCACAGATGCAGCTGCACAGCCCTGGACACGTACCCTGAGCGACCGATCATATGATGCACTGAAGACTTTGGTTTGATCCGGTGTGGAGATGACAGCGAGGGCGTAAACCGTACCCACGTGCCCGGTCAGCGTGCGGACTTGTTCCTTTGTCTCTATATCCCAGACCTGCGGGAGGAGAGCAGGGCTCGGAGACTGCACTGGGCTGCAGGTCACTGACTTCTCCTCCGAGAGGTGTTTCCACCTCTATGCACACCTCCAGGGTGGGTGCTGTGCACCTGTGCTCTGGATATGCCACGAAGGGGACTGGCAGAGCTAGGTCTCCATCTCCTTGCCCCTCTCCCCCAGCCTCAAAGCAACAAATGCATCAAACCCCACGGCCCTTACATGGATGAGGTTCTCGTAGGTGCCACACACAATGTGGTGGTTTGTCACAGCAATGGAGTAGACACTGCCTCCTGATGTCTGCAGCACGTGGACACACTCCAAGTTGCGGATGTCCCAGATCTGAAAGAGACGCCGGAGCACAGGCAGGATGAGACCCATGCAGGGACCCCTCTCCAGGAGGGAACTCCCTTGAAGCTCTTCTCCAGCCACGCACGGAGTCAGCCTGGCTCCACATGTGCCCAGATCACATCTATAAGGACAAATCTGTTCAGCTGGCAATGTTCAGTACTGATGAGCAAAGTCCTGCTATCTTACTTAGCTGCCCAGCTTTGAACATCCAGGCTGAAAAAGTTGTGGAGATTGCACACACTTTGTGTGTAACTACACACACGCATGTGCTCACACAACCCAGTCCTTGATAGGACTAAAAACTGATGCAGACGAATTAACAGGGATTTGTTAACACTGAGGAGGGAAACTTCAAATTCTCTTATGTCACCCAGATGCTGAGAAGTGAACTATTCATCAAAGCCTGAGCCAACACAGATGAGGGCATTTCAGAAACTACACACAGATTTATGGTAACTCTGCAGCCAGACAGTGACCTTCTCCTCTTATCAGCAGGACTGTCAGCACAGATAACGGTGAGGCAGCTGCGGAGGCAGCGTGAGGCACCATGGCTGTGAGGCTGTGTTTTATCTCAGCGAGCATCCCCGAGCAGCTGCGCTCCCAAGGACCAGCCAGAGCCCAGCCTTTGTGCCTGAAAAGATGCAATCAGCGCAGTAAAATCTAGCATGTCAGCAATGCTACAGCAGTGCTCTGACATCCTAGCAGCTCCCTTTTGTCCTGTTCCACCAACCCATGCTGCAGAATACAGATACACAGAAGCATGAGGAGAGCCAATGGCTTACAGTTGCCACGAATCTCAGGGTCCCACCTTGATTGTTTGGTAAGATCCGCTGTAGAGATAGTTTTGAGAAGCCACCAGCGCTCGCACCCAGTGATTGAGACCTGTCAGCTCCTTCTTCAGTTTGAGCTCAGTACCTACAATATCCCAGACCTGCAGAAAGCACAGACAGACACACAGACATGAAGGAGAGTCTCAGTGGGGTGGGGCAGTGATGGGGCAGCCCAGGTCAGCCTCTAGCTCGGCTGCCAGGCGCTGCCCACCCCTGCCCAGGCAGCACAAGGCCCTGCCAGCTCACTAAGGGGAACCTTGTGCTGGCTCTCCTGCCTCATGGGAATCGCCTGAACCCACTGACTTCCAGATAAAACACACAATAACTATGCTGAATAAGCATGTTTCCTGAAGGCTTGGGAGAGCTCGCTTGGAGCCTGCATTATCGCTGGCAGAGACCCTTCCCTAGCAGAGCCATGGGCTTGAAAAGCCTAAAACAAATCTACAGTAAAGAAATGCTCTGGACTTCCACTCCCAGCCTGTCCCCACAAAGCTCCATTCCCACAGCTCCTGGGAAACCCTGCCCGAAACCCCCAGCACACAGGGATCGGCGGATCTCACCCCACCACTCCGAACAGTGCTACCGGCCTGCTTGGTTCATCTGGCAGAAAGTGGCTGGGAAAAACAGAAATAAAAGGCCCCAAATTCTCCTTCTGCTTAGTGCTGTCTCATTGCTTCTCCAGCCCCAAGCACTCTCTAGATAGCTGAAGCACTCCAGGCCCCAGATAAAGAAAAGAGCATGCGCCCTCTTACAGATGGATGGTCCCATAAGCCGTCTCACCAGGCGCTGGAAACAGAACCAAGGGAATCTAGCCAAGCCTTTAAAGGGCAACTTGCAAAGCTGTTCCCTGATTTCTGCATGCTTTAGGTAAGGAATGCAAATTCAAGATCCTTTGGAAGGGGTTTCAAAACAGGCAGCCTAAATCCCCAGCCAACTCTGAACCCCAGACACAATTCCCAATGGTCTGAGCAGATCCGTGGGGGGCCCAAGGACACACACATTCAGGAACTGCCAAGATACTCCACCTGCAGTCTCAGGTTTACAGAGTTATTAGAAACAGAAGTGTTTTTCCAGCCAGGTCCCAAAACATCTCTGACTTCAGCACAGAGCACAGGCTAAACCTCTGCAGTGCTGGCTGCTCTGTGTGGCTCAGGAGAGTGTAGTAACAAGGTCACCTACAGACCAAAATGCCACTTTCTTCCTGTTTGGACACTGCTGCCTGGCAGTTTGTACCATCGGTCCCCTACCAGGCCAAAAGGAGCCACCCCAGAGATCTACCTTGATGGCTTTGAGAGAGCCGCTGAACAGCATGTTGTGTGAGGAGACCAAAGTGCAAACAGGATTGTCATGTGCTCGGATCGTGTTCACTTTCTGCAGGTTTTGAATATCCCAGACCTGCAAAGGAGAAGAATGCCCATGAGGGGCAGGTCCCTTCTGCTCTTTGCCTCTGGAGGCAAACAGCCACACACGGGCAAAAACACAGGCAGGACAGGGCACTTGTATGAGCCACCGTCCTAGTCTGATCAGGACTGACCACCCTGCCCCATCTTAGAGCACCTGCCTCCTGCTGCCCACACAGGAGCAGGAAGAGGGAAATCCAGCCTGCAGGAAACACTCAAATCCAACCCACGAGTAACTTGGCTGAAGGCAGTGGATAAAGCACACACGGCTTATCAGTCTTACACCACTGCCAGCTGAAGAGCCATACAGAAAAAAGGATGTAGGTCCCTGCTCTACAACAGCCTGGGGCTGGCCTGCAGATCTCGCATCCCAACTGCAAAACGGAGCAGGGGGTCCTGGATACTCACAATAATGGTGCAGTCAGCAGAGCCACTGTACAGCTTGTTCCTGCAATGTCACCAGAAAACAAAAGGAGGTCAGCGAGGGAGAGCAACAAGTGCAGGGTCCCAGCTCGTCCCCAGGCGCCGTGCTGGGCGAGGAGCTGCAGTCCCACAGCCTCGCTGGGCCAAGACTAAACACAGCAACACCAGCAGCAGAGCCCAGGTCCTGTGGGGAGGCTAGGCTAGATTGGTCCTTCGAGCAGGAGGCCAGGCACCCTGCTGGTGACCAGGGAAGGAAGCCAGGACAGTGGGGAGGCCAAAGAGATACGTGCTTTGTTGATTTTTAAAGAGCAAAGAGGCAAGACGTGCTGCTCATGCACAGTCTTGGAATATGCAGGACTGAGGACAGAAATTGTAAGGGCATGCTCAGGAGCCCCAGTGCTCTCCCTGCTCTCTCCTGCAGGGGCCGGTGTCCCTTTCCACTCACCCCTGGATGCAGAGAGCCAGTACAATTCCATCGTGACCCTCCAAGGTCTTTTGGCACTTGTATGTGGTACAGGTATCCCACACCTAACAGGAAACACAAGTCAGCAGAGGGTCACACACGGGCAGACAGAGCATCTGGGGAGCCGGGCAGGATGTCAGCAAAGCCACAAAAGCACCGAAATGAGGAAACAGGCTGTCACCTGCGCACCTGCCTTCCGGGCTCCCAGGCAGAGATAAGCTTGTCTAGGAAAGGAAATTTACTGCAAATGGTCAGGTTGTAGTTAATGAGACACTGGACGGCAGCAGGCCTCAGCCCTCTCCAGCTCTGCCTTTCACAGCCCAGGCCAACACAACACACTGAACCAGAGAAGCAGGTCGTGGGCTCCTGCTTTAGCAATTCACACCCCGTCCTAAGGCTCCAGAGGCACAGCACAGCCTCCTCTGCCACTGCAAAGGTTTTCCCCACTGAGCACACACCACTCTCTCAAGAGAGGGAACATGGCAATGTGGTGTCCAGAGCAGCCAGGACAGGGCAGAAAGCTGTTTTCATTCAATAAAGTACAGCAATGTCCATTGTCTTTGACGTGGCTGTTGCTATCGCTCAAAGAAACTAAATCAAAACTTTGCTCCTGCCAGGGCTAGTCGCGGCAGCCCACGTGGCTCCCCAGCCCAGCCATCAGCCACCAGCAGCCAACACGGTGACACTGGGAACTGTTGTTTAGGTTGCACTGGAGCACTGCTGTCACTTTGAGTTACTGAAAACAGGACAAAGAAAAACAAACATGCCATAAAATGGAAAAAGGACACATCTGATCAGGGAAAAATGTTTTTTTTTTAAGATGACTTTTTATAACAAGGGAAAATAAAATCAGAATCCAAAATAGGCTTGAATGCCCTGAACACCATATAAAGCAAAATCAGCAGCAGCAGGAATGAGATTCTAATCAGGGCCTTGCAAAAAACACTATTTGTCTCTTGATTTCACTATCACATAACGTTTCCCCGCAGAGAATTTTGCCCAACTATAATTGCAAAGAATCATTTTTGATCATTCTTTGGCAGTAACTTTGGGAAGTGACATCCTCCCACCCCAAAAATGGCAACTCAGCTTCTGTCCCACCTGAAGCACATTTACAAGTGCAGAAGATACACAGAAGAGATTACCTTAATGGTTTTGTCTGAAGAGCCACTGAAGAGCAAGTCTCCTATGGAGTAAACGCACAAACACCAGACAGGGCCCTGGTGTCCCACAAAGGTCCCCTTGCACTTGAAGATCTGCTGAGGATCATAGGCTACAGAAACAAGAAGGCAGGTGAGACTTGGGAGAATAGTGCTGCGCCATGTCACGGTGAGTTTGGAGGGCACAGAGCTTTCTGCACTGGCCCAATGAGTCCTGCTTGCACTTCACGTTGTTGCAGGCCAGAAGTAACCGTGAGACCGTCCCAGTCTGGCTGGAAGGTCTCATGTCCCACCCTTACAGCTCATCAACTTATCACTGCTTTGAGCCCCAGGTCTCATCTCCCTAATGCAACTCCTGGGCTGGACCTAGGGAGGCCAGAGATGTAGAGTCCGCTTGACATCTCCAACCAGCAGCTAATAACCCTGCAGTGCTGTGAGTCCCTCTTTGGCCAGTGCTTCTGGCAAACTCGCCCACCAGTATTTCCTTCCTGCAGCAGCAGCGGCCCTGTGAACAAACTACTGCTGCACCCAGAGACAACCGTTACTTTGCATATCTGTGACCTGGCCTAAAAGGGCTCATTAGGCCATCACCCCCAACCCAGACTGAGAGGATGAAAACCATATGCATACTTACATCCAAGGATGCCCATGTTGAGCCGAGCATTAATGTGGGAGAGCTCATCCTGAAAAACAGAACAAGTGGCATGAGCTGCAGAGCCATCAAGACCAGCCTGCCCCTCTGGGCATGGCTTTAAGACTGTCCCCCTCCACTGCTAAAGCCACTCTTGCCTTTGGACAGGTCTTGAATCCCTGTGAAGGTCCTCCCTCAGCAGCTGACTCTCTGATCAGAGGTCTCCTGCTCTAGGACTCTGTGCGTACATCCCTCTGTCACCTCCCTCCAGAGACCACGGGGCTCTGACAGCATCTCAGATCTGCACTAAACTCTTCAGTATTCAGGCAAGCACAGAAATACCTTTCAGAATACGCTGTCCTTGCTCTGCCATTCACCAGACTGCTAAAAATAATCAAATCGGTTATGGGGACTGCTTGCTCAGCTGGGCTGTCGAAGCCCACCTTGCTGGAGAAGAATTAGAAGGTCTCTTTGTAGTCTCCTCCACAGCCCAGTCCCTACTGCATCCATGGAGACCCTCTTCATTAGTATGCTTAGGTAAAGCAGGGTGAGCTCCTCCTGATCTCCAGTGGGATGCAGTCTGCCTGAACTAAGGAGGAATGTCTATCTATCATCAGTGCTTGAATAACATCCAAAATCATGAGACAGCTCTCACCCCTAGCTTGCTAGCAGGGATCTGCTTATCTTCCTGCTTTCTCTGCAGGCAGGGAGAAGGGCATAGTGTCCCTGGCTAGTATAAAAGGTCCATGAGTGCCCAGGCTTTGGAGCGGAGGGCTCTCTCCTTGCTGCAGGGGTCCTTTCCTCTGGTAACACATTTCAAGAGCAGCAACAGGCTGAGAAAAGACAGCAGGAACATATAAAATGGCAGCTCAGACACAGTGACCAGAATGCGCTCACTGCGCTGCCTTTAACTCAGCCTAGAGGAAACCTTCAATCAGACCCCAGCTGCAGTAACAGCAAACCAAACCCGGGGTGCGCAGAGCCAGCAAGCATGAGGGAACCCCAAAGACTTCCCCCACTGCAGGAGAAGCCTAACTAGTAGCAGAGCCAGCAGCTAACTGCATGCAATCCCTGCTCCAACCCAAAGCCCGGGCTCCTCCTCACGTTCAGCATTGAGGCGTCCCTGCGGAACTCCATCAGGTCCTCGCTCAGCTTGCTCTGGTTCTCGTCCAGCACATCTACAAGAGATGGACAGGTCCACAGTGACTGCAGAGTCAGTGATGGCATCCAGGGGAATAGGCAGAGGACACCGACTGCCACCTAACCTCTGAATAAAGAGGGAGGAGAATGCACTGCTGTTATCAGCAGGTAAAAGCAGGAGGGTGTCTGCTACTCAAATGCAAATAGTACTTGGATGCTGAAGACCTGGCAAATTTCAGAGGCAAGACAGGGCTGGGTACAGCAAAGGTGTCCAAGAACCATGCTTGCTCCAGGATGGCTGCATTGTTGGCTATTCAACTCGCTGATTTTTATGGGGGCCTGTGCCCATGGACCACAGAGGAAAAAGTCAATGGAGAAAGGTGGTCGCTGCCTGCAGACAGTTCTAGGACTTGCCATGTGATCAGCGACTGCAGGATTAGGTCCCATGATGTTCTGGCAAGAGACAAGTTGATGGAACCTCTATTTGTTCCTCTGCAAGGAATATCTGAGCGTCCCGAAACCTGCTCAGCACCAGTTTTAAACATGGGATGAATCCTGTAATGCATGATCCTAACAAAGAGCTGCCCTGTCCCTAACAGCTCTGGCCACATAGCTCATCCAGTGCAGACTCACCAAACTTAAGCTCCAAGTTCTTCTCCAGCTGGTCGATTTTCTCTGAGAGCTTCCCCAGCATGGAGCGCAGGAAGGCAATTTCCTGGTCCTTCTGGGCCATTGCCACCTGCATCTCATGGAAGCGATCATCTGTCTGCTGCAGAAACTCCTTCAGACCCTCAAACTTGCACGTCTCCAAGTGGGTCTCATAAGTGTCTTGATTTCCTATGAACGTACACCTACAAGGGGAAGGCAGACGCTGGCTGGAGCAGAGCTCATACTGGAGACCTCCTTGCTCAGCTGGCTCCTTGGAGGGAGGTCTGTCTGTGTGACTGCCCAGCTGTTGTGCTCCTCCTACCAGGAGCAGTGGTACTGTGGTTCACCATCCTGCTGAGTGCAGGAAACTGCAGGGCAACAGAGAGGCCAAGCAGCTCCCATTCTTCTGGCCAGGGCATTGGCCCCAAACAGAACTGTCTGTCTTTCTGTCTAGGTAGTTGCAAGGAAAAGCAGATCTTAGGCAAGAGACAGAATGTGGTGTCAGTTCGTGTGCTCACCAGGAGCCAGATCTAAGAGCCATCAAAACCAACAGAAAAATCTGCAGCTGACCTCGGCAGATGCTGACTTGGGCCTGCAACATGGCAAGGAGTCAGGGCTGCTCTGCCAGGACTTGCCTTGCTCTGCTTCTGCCAAGACATCTCTTCCTGCAACACTAACCTTAGCTGGGCGTCCTGCAGGGAACCCCCAGCCCGGGCTGCACTCCTGCTCAGGTGACAATCAACTCTTCAGAGCTGATCGCTGATCAGCTTGCCCTGGGAGAACAACTGGTTTGAAAGACACTGCCACAGTGCTCGCATTACTCTTGTACTCATCCTCCTCCCTGCATGGCTACAGCCACATCCACCACTCTTGACTGTCTTCCAGCTGGTTCTTCTGCCTACACACCTCAGCCTCCTCCTTGGCTGCCAGCAGGGCTTACAGCTGGCAGCGTGACCTGCGTGTTCTCAACAAGAGGCTCGGGGGCTGCTTTCTGCAAGCCCCGCACGCCTGATCTCAGTCTCAGGCCAGTGCACAGCACTGGGTAGAGCTGTTCAGAGCCCATGGGGCTATCCCAAAGCTGCAGTAGCCAAAATGCAGCTCAGAAATGAGCTCAGTGCATCCTTCCCACTAAAAAGCACCAGCTCCTTACCCGTATTTGGAGTGGGGACATTTTATGTGCTCGCACTCTTTCAGATGTGCCTCCAGGTTCATTTTCAGGAGAGGTGGGCAGCTGGGATTATTGGGGCAGCGAACCGGCCTGTAATCACAGCTGCTTTCATGATCTCTGCCCATGGAGAGAAGCAAAAGGAGGGAAAATCAGGGATAAGCAAAAATTAGTGGAAACAACACAGACCATCAGGAAAGGAGCAAACCAGCCCTGTGAGACTGTCAGGTGATCGAAAGCCTCCTGTTCTAAGACTGCAATTACAGCTTTAAATTCTCATTTGGCCAGTAAGTTGAGAGTAATAATAGGCCACATTTATGCAGGGAACATCAACTTATGCAGCTGATCGACTGAGCCTTCAGGCAGCTATCAACAACAGGCAATGGCCAGGTGATAGGGAAGACAGTGAATGCGTTTAGGATGGGGCAGGAGATAAGATTTCCAATTCCTAGCATATAACTAGGATAACGCCTCTTACAAAAAGAATCCCCAGGTCTCTGCTTGACCGTAGCCACAGTGTTTCACCCCAGATGTGAGGTGGCTGTTTTCACAGCATATTCCCCTGTCCTGATGCTGAGACACTCATGTAAGCTGGGAGCACAGAACAGCATCCTTTCCCTGAGACCAGCCCATCTGCCACCATCCTAAAACTGAGACATAGTGGAAAGAACTGTCCCTTCAAGTCACTCTGCCCATTCCCACACCCCTGCACGCTCTAGCAGAGCACTGCTGGCGGGAGCCGCACTGTCTCCAGGAGCTGCCAGGGCAGCTCAGATGTGACAGCAGATTGCTGGTGGTGGACCCCTTTCCCTGGAGAGGCTGCACGCTGGTAACAAGCCACTTACTTCCTGGCACTCAGTTTAATTGTAAACGGACATCCACGGGGGTCCACCTCGAAGGCAGCGGGCTTGCTGCTGGCTGCAGGCCGGCAGCCATACTTGCAGTGAATGAAGAGCTCCCCGATCTGCTCAGCCACCGCAATGTTGTTAACCACTACAGTCAGTTTGGCATTGTCCACGGGGCACTTCTCTGCCAGGTGAGGAAGCAAAACAGAGAGAGAGTCAGCAAGGGCTGAGACACTGCAGGAGATTTTATTCTTTTGCCTTTTCTGGCCAAGACGGCTGACTCCCAGATGGGTGGCAATCAAACGAGCCATGAATACTCACACAAGGTCTGCAAGCCACTATCTCTGGTTTGTTTTAGGGCTTGGTGAAAAGTTACAGTTTATGTTAATCCATGGTAATTTGAGCTAGCTGCTAATGACAGAAAGCCACGCTAATTCAGACTACCTTGTGCTTGCTGAAGTGTGAGAGTATTCACAGGCAGTGACCACAAATCAGCACATGCCCTATACATAATCCGTTCCCGCACCCAGGCCTGAGCTCAGCTCCTCTGCTGCCAGCAGGGCACTGCAGGCCAGGGATGCTGCAGCGAAGCAAACACACGAGCTTTGAGGGCAGGAGCAAAACCGAGCAACTCAGGATTGCAACTGCAAAGCCTTCTGCTACGTATCTGTTGGTTGGGATAGATACAGCACAACATGGTGACAGGGGATTAGCACGCAAAGCAGAGAGACCCCTCGCATGTGGAAGACGAACATCTTAAGGCAGAAAGAGCTGCTGTTTTGCTGGACTCCCTGGGGATCCTCCTCAGGGCTCACTGTTCTGGTAATACAAATGGCTTGGCTTTGTGCTGAACACCAGCTTTCCAAGAGGGGCACAGGCTCATGCCAAATAAAGTCTTTTTTTGTAGCACAAAGTCCAAACCAAGCGGGAGCTGGTTAGGCCAGGCCAGCAGCCAGACACTTGGGCTTCATCAAGTTTCTGGAAGAGCTGGGTGAGCTAAAGCAGCTCTGTGCGCTGCTGTGCACAGGCTCAGTCAGCAGCCAGAGAGCTGGCACCATGGGATGGGGGAGGCGGGGTTTGATGGGTCTCTGCCAAACATGGCCCCCTGTTCCTTAGACAGGCAGCCACAGAAAGCTTTCTGTCTGAAATCAGTGGGTCAGCTCTGGGCGAGACATGTATTATCCTGGGATTATCCATTGCATGTTCCAGGATCTGAGAACATCCTGTGCCCAAGAGCCGGGCCCAGCCCTCTAGTGACCATGCTACAGCGCGTACCATCAGAGCTCCAAGCCGCACAGCCATCCATGCCCCAGCCCCTCACTGCTGCAGTGGCAGCCTGTGATGTGACAGCTTGTTTTAAGCCTTTCGGACATTTTTCTGCAGGTTTCTTTTTAAGCAAAAGCAAACAAACCATAAGATAACAGCGTTTTGGCTGCATCACACAAGAACAGTTCTGTACTCACCAGATGTTAAGGCACATCTTCTACAAAATGTGTGCTGTGGAGACAAAGAGGAACAGCAGTGTCAGCATAAACAATATCGGACAAATTATTCCCTGTGGCTAACGATGGGAAAGGTGTGAGATACCAAAGCCTGTGGCTCAGGGGCCTCAGCAGCTGTTCTGCCTGCTTTACAGCTCAGCATGCTCTTGAGTCTGCATCACAGGGCAAAACCCAGCTGCTTGCTCAGGCAGCTCAGAGTGCAACACAAGTCCTGTTCCTGAGAAGTACTAAGCACACGGTTTGAAGCTTTGAGGGTTCTGCCCTGTTCAAGATCAGGCCGTGATCGTGGTGCAAGCCAAAGCCACAGGCATATTCTGCCACAATCTACCTACAATTCCTACCCTCCAAGTCTGCGCGGGATTTCGCTACTTCACCCTCCACTTTAGTCCATGTCATTCCTCTCATTTCCCTGAGAAGTCCTCAAGGAGAAGAGCAAGGAAAAGTCTGGCCTCTTCCTGCCCTTGGCCAGTCAGCTCATCACATATATTCCTCTGTAGCTCTTCTAACACAGCTGAAGCTGTCCTGCTGTCAGGTGGATGGGACAGCTGGTTTGTAAGCCCATTAAGCCCACTGTAAATTTTGCCACTTTAAATAGCTCTCTATCTCTCTGGTCTTACAGCAGAAATGTATTGTAACAATTGAACTTGATAAAGCAGCAAACATGCTAATGAATATAAAGAAAAAAACAAAGGCTGCAGCATTTCCCTGGTCCTGAACTTGCCCTGTGGGTTCCCTGGAGCCTCCTCAGCCACATTCCCCTGCCACAGGGCCAGCGCTTGGCAGCAGTGCTGGAGAGGCTGCAAGTCACTCTTCAGAGCTTTATCTGCTGCCCTGCTCACTCGGCCTTTTCCTGCCCTGCACAGATGCATGGTGCTCTCTCCAGAGCTGCCAAACCAGGACTGCAAATGAAGCCAGTCTGCTTCCTGCAGCAGATTTTTTTTTCCATATTAACCAGTAAATATCAGTGTCTCCATGAAGAGCTGCTTACTGAAAAGGTGCAGTTTCACTGCACCAACTTCCAACACCTTTGGGGATAGCACCCTCATTGCAATAAACAATCCTGCTCTCTGTGTTTGTTGCTACAGCTCCATCCTAGCAATCAGAAGCACATCATAAGCATTAGAGAGCCCATCACAAAGCCACCTTTCTTCACATGTAGCACAGAAGCAGGAATAATATACAGTTTCTATTAAATCCCAGTAAAATGGAATATAGAAGAATATTCATAATACTCTGTGCCTTTCATTAGAGGATCTCAAATCCCTTTGCAAGCATTAACTAAATGAAGCTTCAAGCCATTCTGATTTTATAAGAAACACTTCCTTCACAGCTGAAGAGCAGCCGTTCCTGGGGTGCTCAGGAGGCAGCAGCACTCTGCAGAGTCCTTCAGGACAGGGAACGAGGAGTTTTAGATCGTACTGAAGCCACACCAAGGAGACTGAAGATGGCCAGGATAGGGAGGCTGACAGTACAGGTCTCCTGGGAAAAGCCACACAATTTTAAGCAAGCCCCAGGCTTCTGTGGCTACCTGCAGAGTGCCCCACACACCCCACTGCAGACTAGCTCAGAGCTGCCTCGGGGGAAATTTAACACATGTCCATCAGCATCTCTGTTCCCATGCTGGCCTGGCTTTCCTGGTCAGGGGCTGCCTTGCCTTTGCTCACTCAGGCTGAGAGTCACTGGGGACAGTCAGGGCTTGGCTATAGCTCACATAGGACATCTGTGGAGCCCCTGCTCACTGTTTTGAAGAGTTCTGCCTTACCCCGCAAGTTGTGATGACTGGATCCTTAAACACACTACAGCACAGTTGGCAGCACAGTTTCACGGACGGTTGTTCAGCAAACACCAGTGGCTCCTGAAGTTGAGGAGAGACAGCAACAGAGAGAGTACAAGGATTAGTCCAAATGCAAGAGCTTCCAGCTCTGCAGAAGGAACAAAACAACTCTTCAGCGGTGCGCCTTGGGGAGCCTGGGGCACAGGGCATGCTAAGGGTTTCATTAGCTCAAAAAAAACTTTTGTCTGGGTCTGCTGACCTCCAGTATGAAGAATGAACTTGGGAATGGCTGGAGATCCTCAGATCATCACAAACTGGGAGCCACCAGCATCTGGCAGTATCAGGACCTGACAGCAAACTGCACAGACCAACTTTTTTGCCAGAGTGACTCAAGTCACCAGAACTGCGTGAGCTGCACTGTCTGGTACTTTTTGCTTGGTTGGTCTGAACAGTGTGTTGTCAAAATGTCCCCTGTACTAACCCTGAAGTTTAAAAGCAATTTTAAAACAGCTTGCCCTTTTTTATTTTTGAAACATCCTGAAGGAAGGGCTCTTTCATTCCCTTATGAAGCAGGAACAACATTGTTTCTCCCGCAACGGGCAAATCTCTCCAGTTTTGTTTACCAACAAAGACTGCCGGAGCATGGGGTCTGAGCACGTCCTCCCTGAGACACACAGCTCTCCACTCCACACTAGGGCAGGGCTTCACGTTTCAGAGCATTTTCAATCAATCGCTGGAGTTCGGTCTGCCTTTTCATCCTGTGCTACTCTCAGAACTGCAAACACAACCCCCTGGGTTTCTAAATACGAAACATATGCTTTTATCCCAGATCCGTGGCAAAATGCCGCCTGACCTTTTATGCATCCAGTCTGGGGTTAGTTACTGGGTCACAAGCTAAGCTCAGCTTAAAAGTGTCCTCCCCCAACAAGAGTCACATGTGGACAATTCCTTGCACCCTCCTGGGACTTACAATCAAGTCAGTGGGGTGCCACGCAGCCCTAAATGCAGGATGGGGCTCTGAATCAGTGGGGAATTGTATTAGTCTTGCTGCCTGGGGCTAGACCACCAGCCTAAAGACTTGCAACCCCCTACTGCTCTGCAGCAGAGTGAGGGAATCCGGCGTGACTTTGCAAAGACTTATAGTTTTTCTGAGAGCAGAAAAGCCTCACCACTGTCCCCTCTTTACATATAGGGAAATGGTACAAAAGGAAGCAAAGTAACTTGCAGAAATCAGCGGTGGAAACAAAATTAAAACCAGGAGTCCTGACAGCCAGGCTTTTAGTTGTCAGACATCATGAAAATCTGCCCACGATAGCTTTACATACTCACAAGAGTCCACTAAGTCACTCTTTTGACATTGAACTTCCTAATACTGCTCCTTCAGACAATCCCAAATACCTACTGGCTCCTCCTCTTCCTCATGGAGTGAGAACGTTGAGCGCAAGGACATGTTGGACTCAGAGTGCAATGAACGGACGGAGATAGCAGAGTCAGATCGTCGTGGGGTGCTGATCGGAGGCTTCAAAGAGATAAAAAACAGTCCTTGTTATTGCAAATAATTCTCCCCGTTCCAAAACCCTATGCACAGAGACTGCAAGTTCAGTCCTCCCTCCTCCACAAAACTCAGCTGCTCCATTTGTTCACCCACTCTGCCAAGCCGCACTGAGCGGCCCCCAGAAGCAGTGCGTCTCGCTGCTGTGTGCCCTTCCCGGCAGCCAGCAACGCTGCACCATGCTCACAGACAGGACAGGCATCATTCAGGTTTTAACTTACTAAACCAAGCTGACAACTACATTCCAAGCACGTAACTTTCTCAAAGGTGCATTTGTTTGTATACTTACTGTGCGCACCCGCAAAGCAATGGTTTGGAAGAATTAATCCTTCACAGAAAGCTTTGTAAATCTCCCCCAGAGACAGCTACCAGCTCCTGCAATTTCTATAATCTCTGCAGCAGCACTTGTTGTTTCACTCGCTATCTAACTTCTGCCAAATTTCTTTGCGTAAGTGTGGAGACTTCCTTCTATTCAATTCAGTAACAGACTGGCTTTGTCGCTTCCTGCTCGGGAGGGGAGAGCTAAGTGGACATCGCATGCACCAATCAAGAAAAATCCCACTAGTTACGGTGGCCTTGGGATTGGCTTTGAGTGAATGCTGGCACTAGAATATTAACCAGCAGAGCATCTCTAAGGGTGGAATATCAACCAACAGCATGTAGCCAAGATGCAATTCAGCGTCAAACCAAAACTGGAGACTCTTCAGACGACGGTTTGATTGGATTTGGGGGGTCTACAACAGCTGGTAGCACAGCCACTGCTGGGTTACTCTGGAAGAGACGCTGCTGTCAGACTGGGGAGAGTGCAGAGAGAAGCAATAAGTCTTCAAGGAACAGAACGTATGGGTTGACAAAGAAATGGGAGAATGAAGCTGTAAGCTTCAAGCACTAAACATCAAGAGATGACCAATGCCTAGGCTGTCTGCCCCTGCACGTATCACACCTATACATGGCTTGACTGTAGCCTACAACAGTCACAAACTCTTAGAAGTGCTGGCTGGAAGCTCTGGAGATCGTTGGTCCTGCTGCCCACTCAAAGGGGGACTCTTCCGGCCCTGGATCAGGTTAGCCCTGGCACTGCCCAGCTGGAATGGGGAAAGCTGCATGGACAAGACTGTGCTGCCCTGGGTTCCTGTCCTGCACTACCTTGTGAGCAAAACGTTTTCCTTGTGTTCAATCTGAACCTCCCGAGCCACATTAAGTGTGCTTGCCCTGGGTGAATGTATCTAACATCAGACCCAAGGACTGACAAAAGCAATATAGGAGGCCAGTGGGGCAGTCAGGAAAATCAGCAAAGATGTAAAACGAGCTTCAGAGACTGCTGTCTTCCCCAGAAACAGCCTGAGTGCAGTCCTTGCTGGGCTGCAGAAGAGGAGCAGACCAGGATCTTGCTGGTTCTTCACATTGCTGTGCTTCTTAATTTTTATGATACTGGAATCCTAGAAGCTCAGAAATGCTGCATCTGCTTGGAAGCTAAAGCATAAAGCTCTTTTTATTAAAGAAGGCGTATTTATTGGCTAAATATGTAAACCTTGAGGAGGAATGGTTATAACAAGATAAATCAATTTTATGTGCATCCATTAATTTTATTATTTTCCTCCACTAGTAACAGAAGTTATCAAAATAACAAGAATGACTGTGCATAGTTCCCATTCTGGGGGTGACAGAGAAATCAGGGCAGCAAAGGCAGGCTCTCCAGGGAGGCAGTTTTATCGACAGCAACATCCTGTGTGGATCACTGATGGAGAGGAGGGGGACTGGAGCCCAAGAGCACTTCCAGGAGGCAGGGGTGTGAGAGACAGCCTTCTTAGGCTTGTGCAACACTTCAGGCTCAGATCCTGGGCTCATATCCGTGTGTCCCAGCTGGGCTAATGCTGGTGTAAACTATGCAGGAGTGAAAGTGATGTCCTGAGAAAGATCACAACACTTGGGCTGTAGTGACAATGATGAACAGCAGAGGTGGTGTTTACTGCCCCTCTAGGTATCTGCAGCCTTTGTTTTTGCCAAGCAAACACGGCTAAGACTCAAGAGACCTCAGCTCTACAGGGTCAGTCACTGCACTGTTTCCCACTCCTAGCCTGGCTGTTTAGAGTGAACTTTGCAGCACTAGTTGTGTGTAGAGCAGCCAGCACAAGGGGACTGACTGTAGGGCGCTCTTGCACTGCAAATAGAATAATAGGGAGTGAGGACCACAGGACCCCCATCCTATGGGCATCTGCCCAGGTTGTGGGGGACCCATATGCACCAAAGCCAAGGAGCGCCAGGCCCAGCCGCAGGGGCAAGGTGGCACAAGTGGCATTGCTTCAACCAGGCTTGGATTTGGGAAGACCTGTCAGAAGGGTCCCACCTCCCCACAGCTGTGTCAGGGCTATTTCTGCACTCAACATCAAGTCCACCTTCACACAGCCCAAGGATGGAGTGGTCAAACATCTTTTGACAGAAGATGGATAGCTTGGGGCTGGCTGGTAACTCAGTCCAGCCTCTGCTTCAGAGGTGAAGCTCCCTGTAAACAACCGAGACTTTGGACAGCCAGTCAGCTCTTCATCCATTAGTATACATTTGCCCCAATATAACTTTTAGGTGCAGTTCCCATCATGTCAGCTACAAAAGCTGCCTCCACTTGAAGGCTCTAGTACAGTCCTCGTTCCCGCTCCCTGTAGGTGTAGCAAGGCTGGGAACCTGTGACACTGTTTTCAGGAAAGATGACAGCAGCCGCTCAATAATCCCTGCCTTGCACACAAAACACGCTGCTTTGCTTTTGGTTTCATTAACAGAAGCTTTAAAAAGAAAGAAAGAGGGGTTGTGGAGGTCACAGGAGGGCTCTGACTTGTCTCCAGCTGTCTCTTTGATGGCTGACAAGCCCTTGGCAGCTTCTGGAGAAGGAAAAACTTAGCAATGAGGAAGGGAAATCCCAGATTATTCCTTGACAAAGCAAAGGAAGCATCCTAAAAGGGTTAGTGAGTTTGTCTGGACCAGCAGGCAAAGCAGGGCTGTGGCACTTCTGGTTTGTTAGCACCTAGGACTGCAAGCTGCTTCTTGAACCACTCATTAATCCTCTTGCTATTTTTGCTTAAGAATATTTAGCAATCCAGGGAAGGTGGGCTGAGACTGTCCAAGAGGACTGAGGCTAGGTCCTAGGGGAGATCTCTCTTATTCTTGGCTGCACACCTCAGTTTGCCACCCGGTAGTTTTCAAAGGAGTCAGGGAGCTTCTCCATCAGACATGGCTAAATGTAATGTCCCCAGCACACCCCACTCCTCTGGAAAAATCCTCACCTGTGCTCTGTGTGAACTGCACAGCTCATGAAAAGGGGGCAGTGAGCACAGCCCTCAGCCCACAGGATCAGTGCTGACAGCCAAGGGCTTCCTGGAACAGCGGCCCAGCACCGCGGGGTCAGTGATGTGATGGAGAGCTGCATTTGCCAAGGACACAAGGCAAATGTTCAAAGGACTTTTTGAAAAAACAAACACACGCTCACATAAAAACCAGCAAGATCTCTGAGCAACAGAAGGAACTTTATAGGATGCTGACAAGAAAGCTCCTTGCAATCTGGTGTCAAATTTTTAAGAAGTGTTGTAGCTCCATACTGTTGCTGACCCCAGTCTCTGCCAGTGTCTAACTTCAGCAGCAGCGATCCATTTATCCCTGGCTTGGAAGCTGGGTCTCGTAACCTGACAAAGTCTACAACAACTTACTTAATTTGAAGAGTCTACTACTCACATGCTTAAATCTAAATAGAAGCTTGTGGTTATGAGACATGGCTGGAGCACTACGCGTAGGAGAAGATTAAGGCCTCAGACCTATCTATCCATTCACTGAGGTTTGCTTTGCTGTTGCTGTTCTTTATTTGATTGATTTAGCTGATTTAATTTCTCTTTAAGCAGCTAACCCTGAGGCCTGTTGGATCACTAAATTCCCCCCAAAAAAGTTACTCAGAAGTGAGTGTGATGAATGAGAAAGATGGGTACAAAATTGGGAAGTGCTTTTCACAAAGATATCGCAAGACGTAGGAATGATTTGTGTGAGAAGACCCTGATGATGTAATCCCCAGGAGTCAAGCACAGTCTGTGGTGTCAGGCATCCCACTCTGCAGGTTTCAAATGTGCTCCCTGTGGTCAGAAGCCCCATCTGGAGGTAGAAAGAGGAATGGATTTTCTGGTCATAACTGCAGGGCCAGCTGCGCTGCTGGATGGTCCATCCAACACGCTCTGATCAAGACTGACTGGCCTCAGCCACAGCCCCAGACATCACTGACAGTAGCTCTGTTTTCTCCCAAGCTCAGGAGACCCAAGGCACACTGCTCACCTTATGCGAGGACCTAAAGGTGCTAGCCTAATGCCCCAGGTCACAAGTAGCCTCTACTTCCCCACTGCACCAAGCATGGGAGCAGCCAGGAAATGTTAAGGCTGGTCCTGCCTCTGGTGCAGACATCTGCCTCCAATACAATGCAGCGCATGGGAATGATGAGGGAGGCAGAGAAGTCCAGAGGAGCACCAGACATCTCTCATTTGACATATAATCAGCTAAGCCAGTTAGCAGGGGGGCTCCTGGCAACACCTACCATGCCATCGTCCTCATCTCGCGGGGAGTAGGTTAGCGTGCTGGAGGAGGACGGGGTCCGACGATGCTGTTTAAAAGTATTGGTCCCGTCAGCTTTAAAGCAAAATAAAAAAAAAATTAAAAAAAGCAAGCATTTAGGTTCCTCAGTAATATTTCTGAGCTACAGGTCAGTCTCTGTAGCTGTAAGTGTTCCTTGGAAAAGACTAGGGATTCCCCAACTCCAGTTCTTGACCTCGATATCTCAGTGATCAGTGCAGGCTCAACATCCTGATCTCTGATAGCTTGCTGAAATGCATGCAGCCCTTTTAAGGCAGCTTGCCCAGAAAAGAGCACAGATAATATTCTACCACATCCACAGGTTAAAAATACTATTAAAAGGAAACCTTATACTCCCACATATTTCAGTGACCAACAAAAATTGCTTCCACAAAGGGAGGTCTGGATATATATACTCTTGTAGCATAAGGGGAGCAGGATAAATTAAACTGGAGATATTTGTTTAAAGATCATATTACTGACATATATAAAATTCTGAACGTAAATATTCAGGAGTCAAAAAACATCCAGAGTCCTGTACAAACATAATTCAAACATTTCCCCATGGCAGACGTTGATTTCCTTATATAAATCAGTGTCAAGTGCCACAGTTTTTTACTAAAGTAAGGATATTTTTATTCCAAAATGAAAACAGATCTCTTCCTACATTCAAACCACGTGTCAGGGCTCAGACTCCTCACCTGCTGGGCTTTGAGGAACAAAGCACAAGAATTCTAAATGAACATGTACGCTTGCACCCCCTCCTGTCTGAGTTAAAAATGGCCATGGGGCTTTTACCAAAGTGTCCAGAGTGACGCACAGTCAGGCAGAGAGTGAAAATGGGAATTCTCAGCACTGGTAATGATTGCATGAGAAGTCACAGAAACAATTACGATTTGGGACTGAGCTCTGTATCAAACCCTATTGTACTATCCTAATTTCAGCAAGGGCTTCCCAGTGGTACTGTTAAGTCTGCCTAAAGGGAGAAAATTTCTGTGCATGCTCATTTCCATCATGCCTGGTGATCAGATGCCATGATTAAAGAACACTTGGGCTGCATAATACTAAAAACAGCACCTTGGCACCTGTCTGTAATGAACACAGTGATTCTCCCAACAGCTTTACGATCTGTAAAACAACAACAACAACAAAAACCTGGTAGGAATCACACCTAGTGGTTTGGGGAGAAGCTCTGTGCATGAAATACACTCACCCTTTGTGATGGTTGTCACAGCAGAGTAGGCTGGACCAAAAGTTGTTTCCATTCTTGTCTGAAATATTGACAAAATGAAGGTCAGTGCGTATCACTGCAGCACAGCTACCTTTCCCAAACTGGTGAAAAAATGTACGTATATATTCCCAACTTTTATCTGTGGATATTGTGATTTTTAAGAGGCAAGAAAGTATCATATTTTCAAAAGTCATCTTCATTTTCTCAAAAGAAAGGATGAGAATATAAGCAGCTGCTGTAACCCCTATCCTCTGCCAACAACACTGAGCCTTACCCCGTTAGTGCTTTCGGAAGTAGTGATATTTGTTGTGCCACTGGAGAAACGATTGTAGCGAGTGTTCTTGTTTGAGCTCATAATCTAGGCCAGCATTTGTTAGTCATGGGAAGTTTGCTCTGTGGGAGAAGACAGACAGAAAGAGAGTTAAGTTCATTGTACATATTTTCCTGGGCTCAGAGAACAATCTCCTGTAGTATTAAGTCCAAGCATTTACCTAAGCTCTCACAAACGTGGATTTTCAGAAGCAAGTGGCAAGGTCAAAGTCAGGTTCCTTCAAATCATTCCTGGATGAGCGTTCAGCACTTTTCTAAAGATATGATTATCTTTCAGAATTACTCCTTAATCACCCAAATACTGGATTACCCATAATCATTAACTACTTTTACAAGTATACAACTGTCTTAAGAGCAGATGAGACTTCTCAGGACATAACTCTAAGACAAACAGCATTCCACTGATCATGGTACACATGAATATTTTAAAAATGAGAGTATATACCAGTTGTGACTGACAGTCCCAGCAGAGAATAGTCCTATGCAGGCTCTGTGCCTGGTCCTCTCTCCCTCCTCAGTCTGAATGTAGTTCAGAAAGCAGGTTACCTGCCGCTTCCCAAAACACTTTGTACAGAGCAGTGATTAGTAAGCAGGGTCCTAAAAGGGAGCCCCCTCCACAGGACACAGCAATGGCGAGTGCAGAGCAGACTGTACTATGGCAGACAGAGGGATTTTGGCAGAGGCCACAGACAAAAGCCTGATCTTTCAGCATGCTGGGGAAATGTGAGTGCATGGAGGAACTGTGAGTGTACGGAGGGCAAAAAAGGTCTCTGGATGTAAAGCTATACCAGTAAAACCCTTATCCCATTAACTGTGAGGCTCAAGCTGAGCTGGCTTGGACTCCAGAACCCAGGGAGCTTGTTCACTCGCAGCTTTTGCAGCTCAAGCCACCTTCTGAGCAAGATAGAAACATCCCATTCAGTCACCCGGGACTTTGCTTTAGTACAAGGGGTTGTGACTGCCTTCCTCTCTCCTGGAACAGCCACTCTGAGATGAAGGAAGAGGTGCCCTGGAAGCTGAGCAGCCTCACATCCTCGTCAGCTGGGGTGGCAGAAAGGGATCCCTCCAAGGGAGTCCCGCTCCTGGGCAGGCTGCGCTAGGCTTTCTGGCACTTCCAGCCAAGGAAACCAAAGCCTGAACTTCCCTGCACACCCAGAACTTAAGGCTGCCTCATATTCAAAAGTGCGATGAGCCTAGGCCTTGTCCTGTTCTTGTGATGAACTCAGTGGGAGTTTTGCTATTTAATTCAGAAGCCCTGGGCTGTACTGCTGAACACAAAAGCCAAGGCTAGATCTCAGCAGAAAGCAAAAATCCCACCTTTGATTTAGTTATATTTGCATTAAAGGAGTTCTTCCCAGCACAGTCTGAGCTACAAGGTCAAGGAAACCATGAAAGAAACCTTACTTCAAGTAACATGTTTGTGATTCTGGATCTCACTCCCAGTTTCTGCTCAGAAACAACCAGCAAAGTCCAGCTCATCGGCCAGAAAGAGAAACTCTCTCCCCGAGAAGTCTGCAGAAGGGGTCATTTCTCTTCCTCCATTGTTTACACAGTTTTTTACTAGGTTCAAGTTTGCAAACTCAAGTATTACACAATAATAATGTACATAAACACATGGAGTTTGTTTTCTTTAACCTCTGTTGAAACCTGATACCGGCTTCAGGGCACAAAATTGTGCTGTTGTCCCAATGAATCTGACAAGATGCTCTCAAAGAATCTCCTTTGGAGCCAGGGTACCCACAGGAAGGAGCTGCACCTCCTCTCTGCCATCATACAGAGATGCTTCTGGCTTGAGCAGAAGTTCTGTCAGAGAAGACAAGGGTTCAGCATGGCACTGAGCTCTTCTCCCAAGCTCCCCTTCATCCTAGCAGCTGAAAGGTACTGCTTGCACTCACAGGCTGTCCCAGGCTGCCCAAGGAGACAGGGACCCAGTGCTCCAGGAATAAGCTGCTCAGGAAGGATCCTGATTAAGAGACCCCTTTCTGTCCAAGGTATAGTTAAGTCTTGGTACTCTCACTGCCAGCAGCAGAATCCAAGGGCTAAACAGACAGACCAGACAGACATCTGCAGCGAGGACAGACAGGCCAAAAATGCTTTACTAAGACACAACCCAAATCCTTTTTTGCAGGACAAGAGCCGTCCACCAGTGAAGGGTGCCTGGGAAGAAACACCCTGCAGATGCTTGCAATCAGCGATGCAGAGTCCTGGTCCCTTTCAGACATGCCTGCTTCTGGCCGTGGCCGAGACGGCACCACTCCGGCCAGCCTGTCACACTCACAGTTCACTGCTCACATTTCCAACTTTTGTGGAGGTGAAGTGTCTTGGGTGTTTCTAGCAACTGGTTTTCTCTTATCTGAGGGTGACAAGTCCTAAATCTCCAAGCGCTTTGAAAGGAGACCACTGTGATTTCTCTGCTTTACAGAAAGGGAAACTAAGGCTCACAGAGAGACACAATCACGCAACGTAGCTGTGACCTGGGACTTGCCCAGGGTCTCCTTAGTCCCATCCCAAGAGCATACCCACCTCCCCTGCAAGCCCCAGGGCAAGGCTGCCCACACACAGGGCTGGTCGCGTCCTGCACTCACATTTTAAACACTGCAAAGGCGATGCTCAGGGTGTCCTCAGCCAACACTCTGCTAACGGCTGATGGCTCAGCCACGCCTGACACAGCACTTCGTGTGGCTCACTGCAGTTCTTCATCGGACAGCTGTCAGGCAGCCAGATTACAGCAGCAGCACAGCCCCGAGAAATCACTACTCAGGTCTAAACTCTCAAAAAAAGTTACAGTCTAAAACTAAAAACAAAAGCCCCAACCAAAACCCAAAGAAACAAAAACCTCAAAACGAAACCCAAGACCATCTTAAAAATAGGGATCTGGATAATGTTTTCCACACGTTTGAAAGCACTGTCCTGGCCGTTTGCAAATGCCAGATCCCTTAGGAGATGCTAAGCAGAGTTGCTGGAGTTGTCTCAAGAACAGCAGGAACGAAGTAGTGTTGTGCTGCTGCATCATGGAGACCTGCCGAGTTTAAAGCTGGATTCCAGCAAGCAAGAAGTTTGTCACTAGCCATCAGGATCCTTTTATTCCTTTCAGTGGTTCCTTAGAGCGCAGACAGCAGAAGGCACAGGGAGGGTGGCTGGTGGGAAAGAGGGCAGACAAAGCTTTTGGGTAACACACTAGCTGTGGCCTCCCGAGATCTGAACCCCCACTCAGCCCCTCACAACCTTGGGCAAGCCACTGGGGCTCTCTGCTTCCTCCCTGCAATCTCTTTAGTCCTCTTTAACCTCCCTAAAGTGTATCTCTTCTGCACAGCGTATCCGGACTATAAAGCTCAAAGACACAAGAATCTTCATCTGGATATCTGTGCAGCATCTAGCACAGAAGGGTCTCCACCTTAGCTGGGACCTCCAGATGATGCAGTGCTCATAGATAACGTACAGCAAATACTTCCCTGAGTGATGACAAACTGCCACATTTCCTGTGATTTCATGTCTCAAGGTTGCATTATCTCACGTTTAATAACATGCATGTATCCCTACAGTTTCCCTCCTATATAAGTTCTGTATGTCTAACGGTACAGCTAAGCTCACCAGTCTCCTCTGGAGAAGTGACTTGGCACCCTCTTCCTCCACGTTAGGGGTGGAAATACAGGGACTTCCTTTTCAGGAGGGCTATGAATTCATGATTCTGTCATCAGAGAACCTCAGCAGCGTCTACCCAAACACCCTCTATCCTGCACTACTCACAAGACAACAGCAGGGATATGCTCGCACCTCACCAGCCATGACAGCATTAAGGGAACTTGGCATATCAAGTATTCCTACTGGGTTTTTAAGGCAAACAATCACTCCCAGATGGAAAGAGAGGAAGCCCATCCTTATGGAGGATTGTAGGCTGTCTGGAGACTCAGGCAAAAGCTTCATCACCTTCTCATTTTCAGGGTATGTACTACCTTCAAAAATAACAGATGGAGACTCAAAAAAGCAATGGGAAAGCACTCGCTTTGGAGCACAAAGAGACAGGAAAAACCAAGAACGAGGACAACTAACAGTTTGAGTAGTTTTGTAATATCATTAAACGTAGGATCAGATGTGCAACAAACAGTGACATACAGGCACTTGAGGTACTGCAATCAGTGAGTTATGGCCTGCCAGCCAAGGAGAAGTACGACCCTTTAAATAACTGCCTTTGAAATTTCTGTTTAGGCTAGGAGGTGTCCACAGTGGTGCCGCTGACGGGGTAACCCAACAGGCCACAGAACTGCTTACTGCTGAGAGGTGTTAAGGAGGCACATCTCCAGTTTCACCCTGTCCCAAAGCCCCACTGAAACAGATGCAAAATACCTTCCAACGTCAACAGATCGTGAATAAATCCAAAGTGAGGAAGGGAACATGGGCTGGAATACAGGGATTTTCCACTCATTGTTTATAAGCACGTCCTGCATTCTGCAGCTTGGCTGAGCAGCCTACCTGCAAGCAGCAGCAGGGAGCCTGCTTTGTGTCTTCTCTGAACAGAAATCGGAGGAATGCAAGCAATGGAAAAAATGTCGAGTGGAATATCAGCCAGGCTGCAGAACACCAGCCACCACATGAATATCTGATTTCAGCCCAAATCTCTGCAACCACCATATATAGGAAGCATTTCAACAGAGCAGACATCTCTCCAGAGCACTGTCTGACGGCTCCTTCACATCTCAAGCTCTCTTCCAAAAGGTACTGAGAAAGGCCTTTTCCAACTGTTATCAAAGAAGTTAAAAGGAGGTAGAAAAGAGCTGGTGTTGTCGACATTAATACCAACTTCCTACAGCACTTGCAAAAATCTCCCCCACATCTCTGAACCTTGGCTCGGCATATGAACGCTGCCAGCTACACCACCCTGTGCTCCCAGGCCCGGAGGACAAGCATCCCTCCTGGGTGGCTGGTGTTCCTCCCTGGGGCACCCTGCACCAGCCACAGGCAGCTCCTGCCTCTGCTCTGACTGCAGGCAGAGCTCCTCAGCCTGCGGGGACCAAGCAGAACCACATCCCGAGGAGATACAGGCTACCACACAGTGAAAGTATCGAATATTTTGTATTACAAAACACACACGCTCTGTGACCTAGAAGGAAAACTAAGATTTACTGGAAATCACAGAATCCTTTGGGCTGCTAAGTCCTTCTCAGAGGACCAAATACAAAGGGGCTCCAGAAATCCCCTGGGCATCTTCAGCAGCTCCAGAGAGCATCAGGTCAGAAGCCCTCATGCTGGAAATGTTCTCCCAATTTTCGAGTGCAGGACTCTACAGGATCAGGTTATGATTTACAGCAAAATAGGCTGCAGAGGCACCCTGACACTTGCAGTGAGAGGACAGGCTCCACTTGCTTTGAAAAGACAAGAACTGTTGAAAGAAGCTGTATGTTGCAGCAACACACCATCATAGGGCTGCCCTCTAAACTGAAGAGGCATGCGTGGACCCGTGCATCTGGAGATCAGCTTGGCAGCTCAGCCTGTGATCCAGGCTCTCCTCGCCTGGAGTTAATTTTTATTATTTATTTTTTTTAACATGCAACTTTAGTGGTTTTGACAGTAAAAAAAAGAGGGGGAAAAAATCTACACTGGAAAAAGGAAGCTGTGGGGACCCACTATTTGTTAAATCACATGGTTGATAGTAAACAGATGCAAGGGAGAGGAAGGGCTAGGTTTCAGCATTTGGACACCACAGGAATCAGCTCAGGCTTTTGAGACTCGGCAAGAAGAAAAGCCTTAAGCTTCCTACTTTAGCACTCCAGGCAAGGAAAAACCCAACCACCAGTAGCTGCAGAAACAGCTGGGGAAATCAGTGCTCTTCCACCCCACTGGAGAGGCGAACAGGATCAGCAACAGAGCGGTTTTCTGCCAGCTGTTTCACGCTGCTGCCAGCTCCATCACTGCACCTCAAAGCAGGGAGCGGAACCACCCCCAGGACCAGTGGCCCTGCTAAACCTCTGGCCTGTGCTGAAGAGTTTGCCCACAAGAGGGGTCTGGTGGGACCAGCAAGGGTACCTCAAGGGTCTCCCCTCCTCTCAGCCCCTAAAGTGCACACACACACCTGGCTCTTCCCAACACTCAGCAAGAGATCCTTACAACCAACCTCAAGAGCAAGGCCAAGGCTTTGGCGGGGGGGCATGGCGTAAGGAGAAGGGATAGCAGAGTATCTCATTCTTCACAAACATCATATAACCTGCCTGGTCCCAATTAGAAGCCAGTTCCTCATGCAGGAACCACACTATTGCAGGTGCAATGGCACTGCTGCAGTCTGGGGGTTTGTGCTTCAGCTGCTCTCCAGGGCAAGACATGGGCACAGCACTGGATCCCGCAGGTGGAACGTGGCAGCGCTGCGGCGCAGCTGGCAGACACAATGCCCCATGCTGTGCAGTGTCTCTTTGCCAAGAAACCTGCAAGTGTCTCCGCCTTACGCAATCAACAGCCCATAAAGCTCAGTGACATGTCTTACATCTGCTTTGTTCTTCTTTTTTTCCCTCTTCAGTTCATTGAAGCTGTCTTTAAGGTTATTCACCCCTGCGGAAACTGCTGGGCTGGCAAAATCATACACAGCAGGAGCTGTGGAGAATGAGGCCAACGTGTGCAGCTGGCCTCGTGAGAAAGGCAGGCATGAGGTTATCCCGCTCCGGCTGGGAACAGGCTGCGGGTGATGTGAATTTCCTTATTTCACAGCCTGGGTATTTACGGCATAAGACACAAGCTTCTGTTTCTCTTACAACACTGCAGCCAGAACGGGAAGGGTTACGCATCCTTGAGAGTACTGGCACACCACTGGGGAAATACTCTTACAAAAGCTAAAATGCACGGTGCTGCTCCAACAGCCCAGCTCAATGGCAAGGCAAGGCAAGCAGGTGCCAAGAGCAGAGGGTGTGCATTTGTGGACTACACCCCCTTTCTCAGCTGCACAGCAAGCTCTCACACTGCCAGAGCTCTTCTGGGGCAGCTAACAGGGCTAGTAAATCCAGTCCGGTTCGGGCAGGCTCTGTCCACCTTGTCCTTCTGCAGTACCAGGGTTCTGCCCACGCTTTCTACCTGTCAACTGATCCTCAGCAGTGCACAGCAACCTGCAAGGGAACGTCTCAGACCAAAGCACAAATGAGACAAGATCCATCAGCTCAAAGGCCAACTGTTCTATAGAGACAACCATGGGACAGTCATGCTGGCTTTCTTGGTCACTGTCTCTGGTGGAAATAGCATTCATTTCATAAGTGCTTGTGAACTGTATTAACAGGGCTTAAAGAACATGGTGACGAGGACTATCAGCATCTAGTCCGACTTGTAAAACACGGGCCATAAGAATGTGCATGAGCTACAGCAGATCACCAAGATAGACATCTCTCAGGACAGTCACAGGACAGGAAGCAGAGGGTGGAGCTCAATGGTCACTCCCCAGGTTAGAGGAGACTATGCAAGAGTCCCCCCAAGAACCACTGCTGAATAAGCTTTTCCAGGGTTACAGATGAAGATGTTGAATGTGAGCAGTGAAATCGCCAAGTTTGCAGATGACACTAAGCTCTTTTGAGGAGTCAAATACCATGTTGATGGTGAGGAACTCAAGAAGAACCTCACAAAGCTGAGAAGACATAAAGGTTGCAGATGAGCTTTTATGGAGATAAATGACAAACAATGCATCTAGGGAAAAATAATGTAAAGTAGGCCTATGTAATGCCGAGCTCTGAGCTGGCAGATGCAACTCAGGAAAGAGATGCTGGAGTCTCTGTGGACAGTTGGATGCAATCCTCAGCCCAGACAACAGCAGCAGACAAACAAGCCAATGAAATTCTGAGCAGCATCACAAAAGCTGTGGAGAACAACCACGAGCACCATTTAGGTGCTACATAAAACCTTGATGTACTTGTCTCCTGAGTGCTGTAACAGTTCTGCTATTTGCTTCAGAAGAAGGCCACAGTGTAGTTTGAGAAACTTCATGGACTCACAAATAAAACCATCACTGGGATGTAGTCCCTAATCCAACTGCTCTAAGCGGTGGGGAAATATGAGGCAAATGGATGGCAGAAAGTGGTCAGATTCACATGCTCTTCATTAATAGCATCCATTTTCGTAACTGCAGAAGACAGAACAGGGGCTAGGTAGGCCAGAGCTCTGACCCAGCAAGGCATTTCTTACACTCTTAGGGTGACATCTCTAAGGCCAGTCACATATGCTGAGAGGTGCAGTCAAGTGCCAGAAGAACATAAAACACAAACAGAAGTTCAGCCTTACCAACAGAGCATGGCACTTCCATCTGGTGAGTCTTTGCTTCTGTGGAACAGAAAGAATCTTTTCATTGTTTACAAGTTTTTGCATTGCTCTGAAATGTCATACAAACTTTCCTGAGCTACTTAAACTGAGACCATAATTGTACTGAGTTCTCATCAATAAAAAAAAAGTGATATTTTTTAATTGCTGCTACTTTTACCAGCACTTCAATTGACCACAAAGCTGAGAGAGAACATTCAACAGCTGTTTGAACACTGTCATTCCTTTGTGCAAACGCAGTTCAGAAAGGGAGATCATTTTGTATTAGGTGCTTTTCCTAAAGGGTAATGAGTCCTTGGGATAGAAAAACTTTTTGCAATACTTCATGTTAAAACCTGAAGCAGTAACTTTGAAATGTGCCTGTGACTGGATCAAAAGTGTTTGCTCTGGTAGAACAAAGCATCTCATTTTTCCCCAAAACCTAAAATCAAGTTAGAACAGAGGCCAATGTTCAATGCCATTTCTATGACACAAAAGCTACACTTGAAGCTTTACTTCCATTTCAGGAAACCTGGAAGCATCCACCTACTACACCATTTTTCTTACACATAAGGCCCCAGACCAGCTTTCAGTAGTGTGTGACCTCTGCAACTGAGATTGGCTTGTTTTGGCTCAGTACCTACGAGCTCGCTGCTGGGTGGCCAGGCTGGCAGAAACAGGCTCAGAGCTCTTCCACACAAAGCTCTTAATCAAAAGGCGTTTTAAAAGTTAGCTGTAACGTTACAGTGCTGCATGCTGTTCTTTCACAGCTTGTGGTCTCTCCTATATCCTCACTCAAAAAACAGTCCCATTCGGGGACCTTCACATTATTAAATTGTTGATTTAAGAAAAAAAGGAAAAAAAAACCAAAACAACAAAACCCCCAAACTAACAAACTCCTATCCCTCCAAGACAAAAATTTCAGTCCTGCTGCTGTTTCTTGAGAGGGAATGGCCATCTCCTCTGTGCAAGGCAGGTGATGATATACCACACTTCAAAAGCTGCGAATAGTCACCTACACAAATCACACCAGAACCGGTGCTAACTGATCCTCCTCAGCCTTGCCTGACAGAGAGAACAAGTGGCTGCTGAGACTCCACAGGGTCCTGCGGGCTAGCTGAGGTTCTGCCGCTGGTTTCTCTGCTGCAATCTGGTCTGCAGGAATCCAGTAGATAGATGGGCTTGCAACTCATTTAAAAGAAAAACACTCTAAGACACGTCAGGTCAGCAGCAAAGTCTGGGTTATAGAGAGATTCAGCCTCTGTCCTGGCAGGACAGTACATGAGGAAGTAAAGCCTCTGGAGGGCTTCAGTCTTGGTTGATCAGTTCAGAAGCAGCAAGAGCTCACACAGAAACCCCCTGTACAAACAGATCCGGAGCTCCCTTGCACACCTCTCAGCCCGTGCAGTGCCCACATCAGCACTTCAGCAAGGCCGTGGCCAAGAGACTTGCCCATGAAAAACAGAAACTAATCCATCCTCAGCCACTCTAGTCCCACCCTTGGCCGGTAATTTACCAAAGTTCAAAAGCCTGCTCTCAGCTGGCCTGGGAATGGAGTTAAACACCAATAAATGTACTAGACACTGCACCCCATGTCCCCCAAGGAAGCCAGAGGAACACTTGTCTTACCTGCTGCATTCTCCTCTCCTGGAGCCACCCTGCTAGACCCAAGGCAATCAAAGTTTTCTTCTCCACTTTGTTCCTCAATTGCTGTGCAGTCACTGAGGGTTTTTCAAACTGCTTTGCCTTATGGGTGGCTGCACTTCTCTGGGAAGGTTTAACCACTCCTATCACATTATGGGATTCTTCCAGATTAAAGTCATAAGAAACCTGAGACTATAATCATTACTCAAAATACGCAAAGTATCACTTCCACCCCCTGCTCCCCCCTAACAGTCTCCAGTGTTCTGAAACATCATGACACACTGTTGCTTGCCCACTGGGTGCAATGAGACCACTTTAAAGATCCATCTGAAATGCATCAGCTCCTTAAAAAAAAAAAAATCCAGTAAATTTCAGTCACCTGCTCT
>VZSZ01000324.1:184027-204607 GCA_013398815.1 Ibidorhyncha struthersii
GGGGACGTAAATGGCGACGTGAGAGCCCGGCGGTAGGCCGCCTTCCCGGGGCCTGGACGGTGCGGCCTGGGCACCGGCACCCTCCATGCCCGAAGCGCGGGTGCCCGCCCGCCAGCCCTGCCTGCTGGGAGGCTGTCGGCCAGGCGGTGCGGGCTGATCCCGGGGTTTCGGAGAGGTAAAACTTGTTTCTAGAGTACCACGCGTCCGCATAAGCTAATTCAGAGATCTGCAGCCGCGGGGAAGGCACGAGTGGGTCTCAGGCGGGTGAAAGCGGGGCTGGAGTAACTACTTCGTGCCTTGGCACAGCTGCTATTCAAGGGATAGGGTAAGCTGCAAGCTCTGGAGCAGAGCAAGATGCAGCTCCGACTACAGCTGAGAATGCACTCACTTGGGGTTGCTCTGTCACACGGAGAAGCTGCTGTTTCTCATGCTGTACAACTTAAGGGTCAGGGCAGCTTTTAAAGCACAACGAAGCAGCTGCAGAAGTGGCTGAAGTACAAGAAGTCAAAAGTCATCGACTTTAACTGTACCACATGGGGTAGCTTAAGGTAAACATCATGGCAGGTGGTGGGTGCAGTAGTGTGGGTAACTGAAAGGATTCACAGTGTGAACGCCAGTCCTAGACTGTGTAGACAGCTAATTTAAATCTTAGTCCTTCATGCTGATTAGCTTTTTGGAATATAACGGGTTGCTCAGGTAATGTTCTCTCCCCAGGCTCAAATCAAGTTCAGCCTTGTACTTCTTAAATTGTTTGTTGCTGTATCTCTTTAGCTTCTATATCGGGCCAATTCTATAGCTTGCACATTTAATAAAGTTTTTGAGAGACTCGTTTTGCTTTTGCTTCTGTTTTTCACAAATCCCGTAGGCGGCATGTAAAACAACAGACCGATTTTAAACTTTGTATTTGGGCACTCAGACCATTTCTGCTATTACTATTCACTTTAGGGGAAGCAGAGCATCCTAAAACACGTGCTGGGGCTTAGCTGAGCCCAGCTCCCTTTGATTCTTAATGGGGGCATTGGAGTGCCCATGCTGGTAGTGGGAGGATCTAGGTGGGTTCAAGAATGAGCTGAACTATTTAAACGATTAAACAGTGCAGATGTGTATGTCTGACAATCAAAACACCATGGTAGCCACAAAGATTATTAAAAAATTTTATTAACAGGAATGAAACAAAAGCTGTAAACAAGAGCCAGCAAAAATGAAAAGTTGCACATAATGCCGAGTCCTCTGTCTTGTTTGAATGTACTGAACAATTAATTCCTTGTCGCTTGGTGGCAGTAAAGGTCCATGTAATAAGATACCAAATAGTGAGGAAGAACTTTGAGCTTTGGGCAAGGTCAGTGTGCAGGCACTGGGAGACCAGTTGCATAGAGGGAACTTGTGACTGGGAGAGATGCGGGCTGAGTCTGCCTTAAAGTTTAGGTCTGACAGCCCCAATGTAGCTGTGATGTCTCTGCTGTAGTAGAGTTAGCTCCCAACAGGCATATTTAAAGTACTCCAAAGGGTAGCATTTACATCTTCCTTATTTAAATTAGGGTTTAAATTGGTTTTGGTCCCACACTGAAGAAGTAAGCTGAGAGTTGTCAGCTTTTTCTTCAAGACAAGTCACAAGGCTCTCCTACCCTGTGACAAAGAGGGAAAGCAGTGACCTGATGGGAGCATTAAGAATACTGCTGCTTATTTTTGCCTTCTGGGAGATTCCCTGTAGCTTCTGGGGTAGGGTGTCCGTGCAGCAACTGGGGGATGGGGGCTGCTGCTGCTGCACTGCTATGGTCAGGCTGAGAAAGCACAATGCTGAAGGCAGACCTGGACACAGGTCAGGGATCAGAGCTGCCTGACTCCTGGGCTGACCCTTCCCTGCACAGCTGGGATACCAAAATACTGGTACTTTGCAAGCTCAGGACTAGAGAAAATCCCAGTCCCCTTTTTTTTCTGAACCTCAGCCAGCAAGTGTGCGCTACGCAGCCCAGAATGAGAATGGACGTGGCTGTTAAAATAAGCAGTTTCATGTAGGAGATGCTGATCAAGTAGCAGCCACGGGGGCAGAGCAAAGCTCACCAAAACAGTGTGAAACAGCCAGTTTTACAGATTCCTGCACGCTTCTTGACAGTGCCTGAGTAACTTGCAGAGCCTCCCCTGTTCTGTTGCTACTTGCAAACAAATCTTAGAAGAGAGCGCTTGCAGCAGGGCATGACCACCTTTTAGAGCAGGTAAAGGTGAAGAAAGTTGTTCCGGTTACTTCAGGGAAAGTCTTGGCTGAGGAATGGATGGCTGCTGTTCTGAGGGGAGCAGTTGTGCCAGTGCTGGCTGTCCCCTTGGATCTGTGGGGACTGCTGCTGTTGAGGTGGGACACGGGGGGGGGACAGCCTGACTGCCATTCCCCCGCCACCCCTGCTTGCTGCCGCCAGTGCAGCTCACCTGCCTGCTCCTGCGGCACTGGCACTGGCAGCAGGGGTCTGCTCCAGCCTGTGCACTGCAAATATTCCTGCAGGAACAGGTTTTCAAATAAATAAAATTTAAATCAGACAGTTGAAAGACTTGTTTCTTCCTAAAAAGCTATTTAGGAAAAAAATGCTCTGTTCTCAGTAGGTTTATTTCAGGATCCTTTTTCATGCTGTTATTGTGCTGGCCCCGCTTTAGGCAGTAGCTGCTCGTTGTACTGTAGGTGACTGAGGAGTGTAGCTCTGAGGAGTCCCTGCCTGCCTGGATCACACGCAGCAGCCGCGCAGGGTCTTTGTGCACGTCAGGAATGCAGCGCTGGAGCTAATCCCCCCTCCCAGAGCTGGAGGTAACACCCCGAGCAAAACAAGGGGCAGAGGTGTCTGAACCAACTGCTGAGAGAGCTGCAGCTTGGCTGGCGGCTGGAGAGCGGAGGATGGATTATTTTATTTTAAAAGCGGTCCATTTAGGGCAGCGCGGGGAGGTTTGGTGCAGTGGGCACCTGGTGGTGCGTGTGGAATTTTCAAAGAAGAAAATTGCCAAAGGCCAAACACTTCATCCAAATTCAAATTTGTACTTAGAAGTGCAGCTTTAAAAAGAAGAAGAAGAAAAAAAAGCCAAATGCCTGACACAGACCAAAGGAGTGAGTAGTCCATTGAAGAGAGCTGGCAGAAGAGTCTGAAACCCCTGAAATCAATGCCTACAGCATCCCCCCAGCTTTCTTCAGTTAACAGAAAGAGCTGTCCCAAGAGAACTTTGAAGATATCAAAGCATTGTTGCAGTCTAAAAACGCTATCACACTTACATGAAGGTATTTAGAATAAGCTGCAATACATCAGATTTCTTTTCAATTAAAGTACTAGAAATGGCAGTAGTAAGAGAACCAAAGCCTTTACCGAACAGATAAACATTCAGGAATCCCTGTACAACAGATAGGTTAGCAGGAGCTTACTCAAACAGACAGCTAAGCTCTTGTCATCTGCGGGGAAGAGGAGAAACCTTCATCGAGGAGGTGTGTTGCACCACATGAAAGATGGACAGACATCAGTAAGCAACTACAAAAATGGTTGCCTCGCGAACAAGGTTTTCCTGCGTGCCCCGGGGCCAGGGCTCTGAACAGCTGAATTCCAGATAGGCGGGGAAAGAAAAGGGAATTCAGGACTTTCTCCTACCCAGATGTTTGCTGGGGAGAAGGCGTTCGTTCCCCTTAAGTCGCACCATAATTCTTACTAACGTTAAAGAAGCCTCATATCGCTCCTGACTGCTGCTGAAGGGGTGGAGACAGCCAGGTCTACTGACTGCCCTGGCCCTGGCGGGCACGACAGCAAGAGCCCAGCCCACCCCAGCCCCTTCCCGAACGCCCACCTCCCACCCGCATGGGAACAAGCGGCTGCGAGCCAGGCGGGAGCAACCGGCCGGAGGGCTCGCAGTGCAGGTAGATGCGACGGGGGCTCGGGGAGCAGCGCATGGCACGCAGCAGCAGCACGGCCAGCATCCGCCCCGGCCGAGAGAGGTTTTTCTGCTGCTGCTTCCCCATGTCTCAGCTCACCTGTTAGGCAGATACAGACGCGACAGACAGACATGCACACATTGTCCACGAGGAGAGAGCGCGGCGCACAAACACTTGGCATGAGTCTCTGTACAAATGCACCGAGCGCATTAGGACCTGCAGCAGCCCGAGCCTCTCACTTCCTTCTTCACGTAGTCGTGGAGCTTGAATTTGGGCTCGTTGGGCAGCTTCATGGACCTGTGCTTCAGTTCCCTGCAGGAAAGGGAAAAAAACATTACCCTTCTGCCTCGGCTGCCCGCTTCTGAGCTGCCTGGCCCAGCTCAGTTGAACTCGACTCGGTCTAGATGGTTTGCTAAAGCTCCCCCTGATGAGATGCTTCACAGCTCACGTGAGATGGCAAGTACTTGCCAGCACAAGAGCTGGAGGTGGGAGTCCAGGGAATGAAAAGGTGGGTGACAGTGCCAGCCTTTATCTCAAAGACTGCTGTCCCCTCCGCCGGAGAGGTGCCCAGCACGGCCGCCTCACCAGTCACTTACTTTGCAATGGCTGTGAACGCTAATTCAACATTGAGGCCACTTTTTGCGCTGGTCTCCATAAAGGGCACGCCGTACTCCTGCAGGACAAGACACAGCAGTGTCAGAAACGTCACCCAGGGTGTCCCCGGGGGCTCAGGAGCTCCCAGCTTGCGCTGAGACCCGGCAGCCCCGGCCGACGCAGGTGTCTGCTGCAGGAGCTGATACCCCTCCTGGGAGAGGGGCTCTGCCGCAGCGGGCAGGAAAGCTGAGTGTTCCACAGCTCAGATGTTTCTTATACAACTTCGAAAATAACTTTTGAGGACAAAGAAATGAAAACCATTAGTGGAAGCTTAAAGGAAGAGGAGCAGATGAGGAGGAAGAGGGGAGCAAGACACGGGAAGAAAAGCAAAGTGCGTATTTTCAGTCAGACTGGTCTCCAATTAACCGTTTCACTGGTGTACATCACCAATGACAAGTTGTACTCGCACATTCCCCATTAGAGCACGGAACAACCGACTCCGCTGCAGCAGACAGATACCTCACGTACCTTGGCTAATTTTTCTCCATCTTCCCTTTTCACCACTCTGTCCTGGGCTGAATCCACCTGTCCACAGTAACGACAAAGAGCAATTTGGGATGATTTGGAAGGTCAGCAGTAGGCAACCCCCGCGTCCCCTTATGCCCTCCCAGGGTCCCCTGCCCGTGGCTGCAGTGTGGCTCCATCGTGGGACCATCAGCAGAGGAAGAGGAGGCTCTGGTGAAGGCGGGCCCACGCTCACCTTGTTTCCCAGTAACATGAGGACCACATCTTGCTGTGCGTATTCATGAATCTCTGTCAGCCAAGCCTGGAGGGAGACAGCCAGAGAGAGGAGTTAGCAACAGCTCCGGGAGGAGGAGGAGGAGGAAGGGTGTTGGGCTGCCCCAGTCACAGGAACCAGGCACCCTCCGTGGGAAACGGTGCTGTCCCTGAGCAATGCTGGGGGGCGTTACGTGGCTGGGGGCGACATGCAAAATGAAAAGCCCAGCTCAGAAACTCGGCTGTGCGGGGCAGGAGCTGCAGGCAGGGAGCAGCCGGTCCCACAGATCCCCTGCGATTCAGCAGCGCCCTGGGGAGAGGAGCTGCCTCCTTCCCCACGGTTTGGCAGGAGAAGCCAGCCAGCAGCCAGGGACTCGGCCCTGGGGACACCGCTTCCCAGAGAACCCTGTGGATGAGCGGATGCCCTGGGGTGCCACTGAGCCCTGGGGGACCCACTTTGCCGAGCAAGCCGGGTACCTCACGTTGACTGCTGACCAGTCCCCAGTTTTCAAGGATAACAACAGCCTTTCAACCCTGCTGCCCGCTCCATCTGACCACAGGCGCTTGTAGGACTTCAACCCCAATTCCCCTTCGGTTGGGATGTTAAGACTACATCTCCTTTTGGAGGATAAGGCTGAGGGTTTGCTCCGGGACATGCCCCATTCCCGTCTCCTGCACACGCTGCTCCCGTGCCGAACGCACTCATCCCAGCAGGCAGCTGAACCTGCCTCCCCAAGCCATAGGGTGGCTTCCCTGCCCTTTAATACAGCCTAATCTAATCAAACCTGCCCTAATTCCCTGTAATCCCTGACCCCACAGTGCAAGCAGCCGCTTGCTGCCTCTCGGGTGAGCAGAGCTGCTGCAGCCCGTGCCCCGGCTCCGAGTGCTGACACTGGGCTCACTGCATCCCTGCGCCACCACTGCTCCTCGCCCTGCAGGATCCTGCATCAGCACCCAGACGGCCAGGGAAGCGAAAGATGATTTGGGATTAGAGCCTGTCACTGTCGATACGTGAGAGCCCGACACATGCGGACGCAGCCCCGGGACCTCATCACAGCTGTGCTGGGCTCAGGACACTCAGCTCCACGGATGGGTTGGTCCAAGGGACACTCAGTTGCTCCTGACAACCCCCCTTGACTCCCTTCTGGCACCACTCCCCCCCATCCCTCCTTCCAGTGCCTCCCACTCGCCCTGGGTGCTCATTTCTCCCCTCCAGGGCCACACGTGCCCCATGGCCGTCCCTCCCGTGGCCGTCCCTCCCATGTCCCCACAAGGCTGGCAGCGCTGACGCTGCAGACGGGGCTGCGTTACCCAGCAGCGTGAAACCTCAAAGTGATTTTCCGTCTCGTTGACGGATCACAACCTCAGTGCAGACCCGCAGCCTGGTTAATGACTAGCACTCGCTCTCCATTACACCCGGCAGCAGATGCCTCTTTGCTCAAGCCATCCAGCTCCTCAGGCTGGAAAATGCCACCGCTGGCCAGTCCCAGCTTGCAGGAAGCATTCCCAGTGCCAGCGACATGGCAGCAGGATGGCAGGACAAGCCCTGTCCCCTACCACGGGACTGTGGGTGCAGGGGGGTGGCAGGCGTGGGGCTGCCAATGGAAAGATGCTCTGGGACAGGGACAGCTTCCAGGCACACGGGGCCAGGGGGTGCAGGACATGGCAGATCACAGCCCCCCACTCCACACCACGGGGTGTTAATGACAGCACGGCACCTCCTGTGCTATTGAACAGGGTGTTTTTGCGGGCGCACAGCCTGCTCGCCGCAGACGCACACAGTGTACTCTGTGTCCGGGACATGAGCAATTACATCCTATTCATTCAGGGCTAATTGCTCCCTGGACGCGTGGCGGCTCTGCTGGCGTTGGCGTAGGTGGCCCCCAGCAGCCACACGGGTCCGGCGAGGGGAGGCTGAGGCCAGGTCCTCCTGCCCCCCCGCACAGCGACACGCCTGCTGCTCTCCCCCCCTCTGCCAGGTTTAAGGGAGCCCTCTGCTCCGACACCGCTCCCCAGCAAACCTGAAGCACCCGCATGGGGGCTCAGGGTCAGCCGGGGGGGGGGCCGGGGCTGCAGGGAGGGGGCAGACTCGGGCAGCACAAGGGACCCCCACAAAAGACATCGTGAAGGGCAGGTCTTGGGGGGGGGGTGAGGAGCACGCAGCGGGGTGCGACCCTCTGCCCGGGTTTGGCACTAAGGTGGGTGGGGGCAATCCAGTGCCCAAAGCCGACCCGTGGGAACCCGAAGGTGCAGAGGAGGAGGGAGCACCTTGCTCGGTAAAGCTGCCCATGCTCGTTTAATGGAGCAAGTTCTCCAGCTGGTGCTGTAATTAAACACTGCACTAATCTGCCGGTGAAGTGAATCCATCACCCCTTTTATTTGCTATGAAAGTGAAAACCACCTCTGCACGTCCTCCGGTGTCCTCGTAGGCAGACCCGCCATCAGACAGGCGCTCGGCATTAACCACAGCCCTTCTGGAAACGATCACGGTTCACACCTCCAACACGCACCTCCTGCAGCACGTACCCCCTCCCCGGGGCCCATCCGCAACCGCGACCCAGCTCATCGTACACAAGGGATGGGCAGGAGGGGCCCCGGGGTGCTGCCGTACCTGGATGTTGTCAAACGACGCTTTGTTGGTGACATCGTAGAGCAGGAGCAGGGCTGCGGAGAGAGGGACGGTGCGTTAGTGCCAGCGCCGTGGTGCCGGGCAGGAGCACAGTCAAGCAGAGCCTACGGCTCAGGGCTTGCTCTGCACCGTTCCCCGAGGCAGCGCACGCGTTAAAGCGCCACGGAGGTCCCTGCTGGAAAACATAAAGCAATATGCTTAAATTCCCCACAGGCAACGCCTCAGACTCCTGGGTTTTGCACCTCAACACGCAGAGGCTCCTCCATCCTCGGTGGCTGCTTCCTACGGGGAAGCGGCTCCGGTGATTCCCGACTCACCTGGCCTGGAGCTGTGGCTCAGGGCCCCGAAGAGCCGGAGGGAGGGGGCTCTCCCCCGGGAAGCAGAGGTGGCCGTGCTTACCGTGGGCGTCCCGGTAGTAGGCGTGGGTGACACTGCGGAAGCGCTCCTGCCCAGCCGTGTCCCAGATCTGGAAGGCAGATGGGAGCAGAGGGGTCAGCCGTGACCTGCCACCGCGTGGGCTGAGGGACCCGTCCAGCACCAAACCCACCACCCAACCAAAGGGCACGGTGCAACCCCAGGAAGCTTCTTCAGCCTTTTGCTTCCAGGGGCAGTAATAGGAAAAATGACAAGTGCAATAAATATTGAAGCAGCACCTCCCCACTCCTCAGCGCATGGAGACGATGGTGCGTGGCAAAGGGCTCCTGACATGTCCCTTAATTGGAAAATCCATCCAGCAGATGGATGCGTGGGGACCCGCTAATTTAATTTATCAGTTTTTAATGCAGCAATACGTTTGCAGAGTGCCACGCTGCTGTCGGGGGAAGATCAGAGCTAATGTCGTTACTGAGCTCCTGGCAAAGGGGTCAGAGAAACGGTCGGGTCTCGGGGGGCTGGAGCGGCTCTGGCTGTGGGGGGATGCGAAACCTCCTGCGTGTCCCACAGGCTGGATGCAGGCTGAGCCAGGGGACAGTCACTGTGGCCAGAACAGCCCCCAGCCTCAAGCAGGCTCCTGCCTGGGGGACAGAGCAGCCGAAAAGACTCATAAGGCTGTTGCGAGGCAGGAGATGTGACAGCAAAGGATGGAGATGGGGCACCCGCTTCTGGGGTGCTCCTCTGCCGAGGGGCTTCGCCCAAGCCCAAACACCCAGGGGGGGCGAGGGAGCTGCTACCAGGGACACAGGGATGTACCTGCAGCTTCACCTTCACACCATCCACCGTCAGCACCTTATTCTGAAAGAGAAGAGAAAAGGCGGTGAGGGGCGAGCGCGGCTGTGGGATGCCGATGACCCCAGGGAGACACATGTGCCCCAGTCCCCCATCCTGGGCGGCGTTTCCCCCAAACCCTCGGGCTGGTCTCCTCTCCCCGCTTTTCAAACTTGCAGACCTGTGCCTGTTGGAGCCATTTGCACTGTGGCCCAGCCAGAAGATCATTCCCTGCGTCTGCTGCAAGCTACATCTATTTGGATACTTAAATCCTCACGTCTGCAAGGCTGATTTAGTGCAGTGTGCGGCTCGGACTAGAAGACCTCTGGCAATAAATTAATGAGCACCAGCGTCCCATCTTAATGGCCTTCAAAAAACACAGCCAGCTACTCCACATTCAGTTAGCAACTCAAAAATAACTCCTCTTCCTGCTGTTTGTACCCATTTTTCTCCCAGCGAGCACCAGCTTCTATCAGGTTTGGGGCTGGTTTTTTTTCCTGTTTTGCTTATTTTTAGCAGGGAAGGTGGGAAGGAGGAGGAGAGGGGGCAGTGCCCCTCCACGCTGCCCTGCGGGATTTTCCCCGAAGCCAAGAGGATACTTTTTGTGACCACCCGGAGCAGCCCCCGGCAGAGCCGGGGACAGTGCGGGGCTGTGGGGGGTGCCCATCGGTACCCCTCTGGGGAGCTGTGCCAGCCAGAGAGGGCAGGGGACGGATCCTGACCGCATCCCAGAGAGACTGCCAGCCCGGCGAGCTGCACCAGGCTCTCCAAGCTTTAATCAAACCCAATCCTAATGATCCAAGAGTCCCAGGAGAAGGAGCAGAGAAGAGATTAATTTGCCTGCTCGATCCGCAGAAATTAGCACGGTAATCGGTAGGATGTGATGAAAACACCGCCAGGGAATGGCGCACCCGGCGGGACAAGGCGGCCATTCACTCTCCGGTGATCACCTATTTAAATCCCAGGCAAACACCCTCCCAGGCAAACGGCGGCACGCGCGCGCCGAGAGCCATCCCCACGCATCCCACACCGCTCGGCACCAAGTCCCAGGCACCTCAGGATGCCGGCACCCAGCATCACCCCCCAGGACGGTGCTAGTGAGGCTGCTCTTTGCTGTTTTGATGTTTTTAATTAGGGCAGAGGGAGCATCTCAGCTGCTGCGCATCTACACTCGCTGAACAGCGAGGATACAGGCGAGGAGGAGAGGGCAGGAGTGAGCCAGAGCACTAAATTTACACAGTCTGCTAAAGCAGGCGCAGGGGAGACGATCGTGGTTTATAAATACCTTCAAAGGCAGCAACGGAGACGAGGGAGCGGAGTGATTCACAGCCCCAGAGCAGTAAAAATAGGCAGCCAGGCTGCAGGGTGGAGGAGCCGAAAAGGGCTCGGGACCTGCTGCGGTGCCCTGTGCACGGAGCCGAGGTTTGCCCCAGGATGCAAAGCTGGGGACGCCGACAGCTTCAAGTGCTTAAAACCGAGGGTCCCTGCTGCCGTGAGGTGCTCCCCGGCCCCCGACGCCTCCGCACGCCGGTTCCTGGGCGAGCACGGCCACGCCAGGCGAGCCGTCCCTGAGGTGGAAACACACCACGGCAAACAGCGCTGAGCAAATCCAAGCAGAGGAGCTGCGCCTTCGCTGGCATCCCAGCGGACGGAGAACCGTGCTGCTCGGCACCCTTTCGCGGGTGAGACGGGGCAGATTTACTCTCTGCAGAAGATCCAATTTCTAAGCTCTACTTGCCCTCCAAAACCCCAGGTCCTACCGCAGGTCCCGGTGTCACACCGGAGGTGCTGGCACATCCCGCAAGGTGCCGGGGATGCCCTGGGCTCCGCACCAGCGTGATGCTCGTCCAAATGCTGTCCCTAGTTGGTGACAACCAGCTGCCAATGCCACCTGCCTGGGACCACGTCAGGGACCGTGCCAGGAGCTGTAGAGGAAGTAAAACACTCTGCGTTTCCCTGTTGGCTCCAGAGCGTCCAGCTGCTCCAGATCTCGGCACAAGTCCTCAGAGGGGACGAGGACGCTTGGTGTGATGGATGATGACAAGGGATGATGGCACCAGGAGCTTCGCGTGAAAAAAAGCACCAAACAAGTGCCCTTCCCCGACAGCCGCACCAGCACCTCCAGCTCGGAGGAGAGCGTGGGCTGAGGGGCAGTTGTGCGCGGGGATGTGGCCATGACCCCAGTGTGGCCATGCTCCAAGGGTGACCTGCCTCCACAAGCAGGAGGAAGGGAGGGAGGAAGGGAGAACATGGCCCTGTCCCTGAGCATGGACCAGTCAAGCCGAAGCGACCACAAAGCATCTGGTGAGCAGCCGAAAACGCTGAAGCTCCGCTGCTGCACCTCATGCGTCGACCTCCACTTCAGGAGCTTAATTAAAAGCAAAGCTGGCAGCAGCGGGATTCACACTAATTACGACTGACCTACATTTTAGGGAGGGGGAAATGCTTAAACCTAATTAAAGTCTGTACCTCAACCCAGGTGCTGCTGGACCGGGCTGGGGAAAAAATAATGGATTCTCCGGGGTTTCAGTGTGGAACAGAGCGGCATTTTGGGGCAAGTAGTTGCAGAGATGCTCCTGCAGGCAGGTGATGCAGCCAGAGCCACCCAGAGCAGTGGCTTCTGCCTGCATCCCTGCCTGCATCCCTGCCTGCCCCTGAGCCCAGCATGGCTGCAAAATGTGGGTGAAGAAGCCGAACAGAAGGTGGGAGGAGCGGGGTGGGAAAAAGCAGAGGCTGCTGCCAGCAACACAACAGCTCTCGTCGGTGCCACGTGAACCACATGCCCAAGTCTTCCCCCACACCATGGCTAATAGTCTTCCCAGCTTCCAATTATTATTATTTTTTTTTTAAGGAGCTGCAGTTCAATTCAACACTCACAGCCCTTCAAAAGCACAGCTGGGGGGCTTAATGACTAATAAGCATCCAAAGACAAAAGATGACGTGTGTCAATGCACTGAAACATGACATACGCTGCCAGCACTGCCAGGCCTGATCACAATGAGAGGGGTTGTGTTGTTCAGGGCTTGTTCTTAATCTTGCACAGCTTAATATAATAGAGGCAATACTCACAACAGGCCACCCGCTACGCAAAAGCAGGCAGGAAAGCCATCCCCGCAACTCAGCTCTGTTGTCGCCCTTTGCAATTTCAGTTTTTATGTGTCCTTTTTCCTGGGGCTTTGACAATGTTATTAAAATACTTTCTAGCAGGGGCAGCAGTGGAATGCCTGGAGTGCCTTTGTTGGAGGAACATGATGCTCATAAGTTAAATAATCCTCAGGACATCAGATAAATAAAGTTGGAACCTTGCAGATGCAGGGAAAAATTAAATTACCAAGTGCAGATGGTCCTCAATTAAGAGCAGCATTATCAACACACCAACGGCCCCGCTAGCTGCAGCCCTGGCACGATCCTGCCCCAGCAACCGCGGCACGAGAGCGGCTATTTGGAGGTACAGAGGAGGGAGAAGGCGGCACCTGTGACAGGGTGAAACTGTGCTGCTCCCCGAAACGTGCACCCCGTGATGGATGATGCTCCCACCCAAACCAAGGCGTACCTGTGCTGCTCTCAAGTCAGCTCGTCAGTTTGGGTAATGCTGCTCCCCTGGGGTCCACCAGGGTCCCCATGGTGCTGGTGAACCACACCAGGAGTGACCGGCACATCCCAGCCCCTCCACAGGTGCGGGAGCCCATGCCGGCAAAGGCTGCAGTGTAACCCAGGGTCAGCAATCGCACAACAACCTGACCGCTCCCCAGATTTTCCACGCATTAGCTCATTAATTAAAGCCTTAAAAATTAAATCAGATACATGGATTAACTCAGTTCACAAATAATCTGATAAACAGAAAGCTGCTCGCTGACACCACTCAGGGTCCACCAAGGGGAACCCTCACTCTGACTCCTCGACACCTCTCATAGGTGTTGGCTCAAGTGGTGCTGCCCAAGAGCATCCATGAACACCCGCCCACCTGCTGAAGCATCCCCCTGCTCGGGTGGGCACTGTGAGGCACATCCCGTCCCAGGCATGGCTGCAGCCCAGCACGCACCGCACCAAAGGGGGGAAAGGGGACGAGCAGCATTCGGGGACCAGCTGAGAGACCCCAGTGTGCCTGGCCTGCAGCCCCGCTCCTCCCCAAACCATTGCCTGGAGAGGGGGAGAGGAGAGAAACGTGCGGGCTGCGGGGTCCCAGCAGGGACTGAGGGCACCCGTCCCCGTCCCTGCTGCCAGGGGCCGTGGCAGTGCCTCTGCTGTGGTGGGCTCGTCCCCAGAGCCAGCGGGTGTCTGTCCCCCGGCCATCCCCCTCTCCACTTTTACGATGGAAAAGAAAAAAAACCCCAAATGTCATTAGTGAGCTTTGGAGGCAGCCCCCACGGCCGACCTGGGGCGAGTTCCTGTGAAAAGGGGAAAAAATTGCACTAGCAAATATACATCAAACCCAACCGAAGGCGGCTGGGGCACTGGCTGAGTTAATTAGTGGCTGTAACGGCTCTGCTGTGGGCTGCAGGACTGACAGCGCAGCCACCCCGCAAACTTCATTAGGGCTGCGGCGTCACGTGCCGGCCGGGGCCGGGTGGGTTGCCAGGTCCCCATCGCCACTTGGGAGCACGCGGGGAGTGTGTGATAGATTGGAGCATCCTTTATTTTAGGAAGCCAGGAGGAAAACAGCAGCACGGCAGGGGCGAGCTGACGGAAGGGATGCTGGGGGACCCCAGCCCCATGCCAAGGCAGGACTCGGATCCCAATTCCCACTCGGCAAAGCCCCGGGGAGCCTCCACGAGCACAAACGCTCCCGTGCCGTGCCGGGAGGAGCTGGGATGCAGTTGTGATGGGGCTGTAGCAGACAGACAAATAAACGCTACCTCCAGAAGCGACTGCAAAAAATAGATTAAGGATCGATATGGAAATCTGCCCAAACCAGCAGGACACTGGATTAAATTTGCTCATTAAAACCCTGAAGTTTTCCCACACAGGCGCGTGCCACTGCCAGCAAGCTGGTCCTGGCAGCTCAGCATCTTCCCCAGCCACAGCAGCCTGGCTCAGGGACAGCCCAGCCCTTTGCCAAGGTCAGGGCTTGAAGAGCAGCCCCCCCTTTGCTCCCTCAGTACAAGCAGTTTCCTAAAGACTTGGTCCCTCAAAATTAACACAGCCAAACTGCGTGATTTTTGAGACTGAAAATGAGAAAATTTCATTTTCATTCGAAAAAAAAAACAACCAAACAAACTGGCCAACATAGGGTTCCCAAACAGGGGGTGCCCGAACAGGGGGTGCTGGGAGGCTGGGACATGGCAACAGGGTCTGGCTCGGGGCGACAGACCATCCGAGCAGGCTTCGAGTGAGGAGCCGGAGCTTTTCCTACTCTCCAACTCTGCATTATTTACAGCCTGTGCACAACCCTGGCACAGCACAGGGAGCGTGACAGCAGCTCGGTGCGAGCCCGGAGCCCCCAGGGTGAGGGAGCACCCGGCAGGTTTGGGCTCTGCTGTCCACCCTCCGTGGGGTTCAGCCTCCAGGAGAGTGGCTGTGCCCAACACCCCGGCACGATGCCACGGGGGAGCCCTGGATGCGGCTCTGCCTGAGGCTCGTGCAGTGGACCCGACCCCCAAGGAAAAAGCTGCCCAGAGCTTTTGTTGGAGAAACTGCCCTGGCAGCAGCTGGTTTTAAAACCTGCCGTTATTTCTGCTGGGAGTAACAAAAAGAAAGAGAGCGGGAGGCTGATACTGCACAAGGATCTGCACTTCCGAAATCAAGATCTGTTCAACGAGATAAACGGTAACCAGGAACAAATATTTAAGTTTCAGCAACCATGAGCAGACACCAGAGCAATAAAAGCAGCGCTGAGCTCTTATCTTGACTCCACACAAGCTTTCAAAGCACGTTATGGCGGGGCTGCTCTACCCATCACCGGTTCACGGGGCAGCGCAGACGTTCCTCCTGGCCACGTCGCCAGCGCGTCCGACGCAGCCCGGCCACACGACACCTCGATGGAGAACGCAGCCAGCCCATCACCCCCACCTTAGGAAAAAAACATTTCAGAAGCGCATTGCCTGCAAGAGAGGGAAGGGAACAGCCCAATATTGCACTGGAGCCCACAGGAAGCTGCTGGGAGACCAGGCAGGGACAGTGGGTACCGGGGCTGTGCCACGGCCGGACGCGGTCGCTCTCCAGCTGTGCCAAGTCCTGCCGGAGGACTGCCCGGCCACTGGGAAACATCTTGGATGATCCTTCTGCACAATCACAGCTCGCCGTGCCACCGCCGGCGACGTGCTCAAACAGCCCCGGCACGCATCCCGTGGGAGACCCGGGCAGCCAGCACACCCCATCACGGTTCCCTCCACCTCATCCCATAAATCTTCTACTTGGAGAGAAAACCCGACCATTCATCTTCCAGGGCAGGTGATTAATTTCCTCGGCAGCACTGTGCATTTGCACTCTGCAGCTAAAAATAGAAACTTCTGCCTTGGTTTTGTTGTTTTTTTTTTTTCCCCAGGACTTGCCCACTCCTGCCTGCAGCAGAGATGCTCCAGAGCCAGCCACCGATCCCCGGTGCCAAGATCCTTTCAGAAATGATAACGTGTCAACGCTCGCTGCTCAGTTCAACAGCAGACCCCGCGAAAAGCAGATCAACACAGCACCTCGCAGCAGACGGCGTTTCTGATCCGCTCTGCTGCTGGGAGCCGGCCCCGCATCCCCTTGCCTCTTGCTGCCTCCTTCGAGGGGTCACCCCGATGTGTCCTCTCTCCCTCCGCATGCTGGGTCCTGGCCAGGGCACGACCTGCCCCGCGCGCTGCAGGCGAGACAGGAGAATCCGCAAGCCCTGCCCTATATAAATGACCCCAACCTGTGGTCTCCAGGTGGGCACAGCCCCCCTGCGTGCCCTGCAGAGCCCTGAGCCTCCGCGGGCAGCACAGCCCCTTCCCCGCACATGCCCCAGGGATGTCTGCAGCACTAGTCTTTGTCAAGAGCCATGTTCGCTACATTAAAGCACAATTAACATCTCCCTGGCTGCCAGCCCTGCAGGAGATAAGAGTCAAGGCTCTTGTTAGAGCAGACACACTGAAGAATTAGTGACTTATCATCTCCTATTCACATCAGTCTGCACATAAAAGGTTTTTCTGGCAAGTAGAGAATCCTGTCTTAGGGACAGATTAGGGGTAAGAGGATCTGGTTAGGATCATGTATTTTAAAATAAAGTCATGCTCTGCTTCTCGGCATCGCCTGCGACAGCCGTGTCCCGCAGCAACCCGGCTCCCGTGGAGCAGTACCGGGTCGGGGTCGCTTTCCCTCCCCAGCCTGGCTGCTCCATCTAACCAGCAAGTCAGTGCCCCGGCGATGATCAAAGGGACGGTTCCTCGAAGGAGGCGCAGGCAGACAACACTCAGACTATCGATGCTTTTAAGCCCGATGGGGCTGCTCAGGCTCATCCCAACAGGCAAAAGACGTCCCCGTCATGTCAAAGCAAGCCTGTGCCCCAGCCCCATAGGCAGCCAGGGAAACTGGGTTTTCCACCCTTAAAAATCCACAGGATAGGATCTGCTACAGCCGCACCAGAGACCAGAGCCACCAAAAAGCCAAAGTCAGCAGGAAGGCTGCAGCCCATCCCTGCAGCTCCCAGCATGCGTTCGGGTCTCGGGACGGGATGGAGCCCACAGCCACATCCCTCCTCCCCACCTGTGGACAGTCTGCGGTGGCTCCTCCACCACGCTGGGCTGCATTACTCACCCCTTCAGTTCCTTTTTTTCCTACTTTATAATAGAAGAGACATTTTTAAAAATACCCGTGCTTACTTCTAAACCAGGCAGCCTTGGAAACAAAGGGGGCAGAGATGGCTCACGCAGATCTGTGCCAATACTGAGAATAAGTAATGTGGCACTCTACATATTTATCTTCATTCTCTTCATCAAGGACATACCGCACTGCAAAGCAGAACAGGAATCTCTACAGAGCATTTATTGGGATATCATTTCTCATTTACAGCAAACACAGCAGCTGTCAATGCCACGAGAATGAAAAATGGGTCATCAATTACTGTTATACAGGGAATTGTTTACTCTACTCCAGGGGGGAAATAAAGCCTTGCATCAGTTTTTATGTCAAAGAAACCAGTTGCTGTGTCAGAACTGCTGCTGTACCCAGTGCTCTCATCACAGCCCATGGGGCGTTGGAGCAGCAGGAGCCACGGGACGAGCCAGGAGCCTCGCTGCCCACCGGCCTCTCAGGTTTGCACCTTATGCTTCCCCCTTGTCAAAGCCCCGGTGACCGCAGCCAGCCCCGGGCTGTGCACCCCGACCCCATGCACTCCATCCTTTACCACATCCAAGGATGATAAATAGGACGATCCCCAGGGGGGAGCCACCCCAGACACAGGGGGGACGTGATGTTGACTCAGCCCCGTTGTGTCCAGGCGCAGGGTCCCGGGAATCCCATTTGAGTCCTGCAGCAGCCGTCTCATTTCCAGCAAAAAACCCATCCCAGCTCAGGAGGAGTTTAACCGGTTTGGCCCCTGAGCAGCCAGGCAGCGGTGGGGTTCATGGAAGAGAAAGCCACCGGGAAACACCCAGCGAGGGGACCCCCAGCCCTGGGGGGCTGCAAGCCTGCCCCTCCTCCGGCTCCCCCCCGCACACCTGAGCAGCCCTCGGGCATGGCAGGCAAATTAGGAAAGATTAATTTTTCCTGGTGTTATGCTTGGTCCAAACACTTTCCATTTGGCCTATCCCAGTCTGAAGAATATTATAATTTGGTTATTATTATAGTATTATATATTATAATCTGAGCTACAAAAGCAGCCTGCTGGGCAGCCTCATCCACCCCCAGTATGATCCCGGCTATAAAACGTAGCTTTCCTGAAGGCAGTGGGGTCATTTTACCTGGAGGAAGATGTTGCTGAGAAAGGCTCCATGCTCCGGCCACCAAAATTCTCCTGCGCAGCAGAGCGTGCGTGCAATTAGCTGTACCTGCAACTGCAGCCAGAGGCGCAGCCCAGCTTCTTTTGTATTGGTGGGCTGGCATCTAAAGGGATGGAAACTTGCCCAAAGTTTCAGAGAAGACTTTGCAATCCACTTTAAAAAATGTCAGGTCTGAATATCCAGCAGCACACATCCAGGCAGCATCTGGCAGTAATACAGCATCTTCTGCAGATGGCATTGCAAACGGCATTATTAAATAGCACCCTAAAAAAAATAATCCCAAAGACCTGACAAATGAATCTGTAGCTTTTTATCAACACACACGCACAAACACACACATCCTTCACCTGCAGCTAAGGCAGACAGCTCTCGAAAGCCACGTTCCTGCTGAGCAGCAAGCCTGAATCCAGCTGAATCCTTCAAAGGATTCAAGGAAAAGAGAGTGACTGAACAACTCTAATGAGATTTTCTGAAGTCCATACAAGTCCATTAAGACCCTGGGAATGGCACGCACCAGGTCTCGGTGCTCACTGGTGTCCCAGCGACTTCTGAAAATCCCAGAGGATTTCCACCTCTGCACCAAGCTACGGGAATGATCCCCCAGGGAATCCATCACTCCCTGAAGCTGCACCGTTCCCACTGCTCTCTGGCAACGCCAGGCCCCACGGGACCACCAGCGTGCCGAGCTTTTGGGAGCAATTTGACCTCACGTGTGTATTATTCAAGAGGGAAAAGCACATCTGTCGTGCATTAACGCTTGCTCGGGAACAAAGTTATTTTAGGCATTGTCAAGCACTTCTCACATTAATTCATGCACATTTATAAGTGCAGCATGTTAACATATTTAAGAAAGTTTGGGCTGAACTGCAATCCTGCTTGCCGAGCCCCAGCCCTGCAGGGAGCCACCCTGTCAAGCTGCGATTCACCCCGATGCAGAGAGGCACGGCCACCGCAGTGAGACTCGGCTCTCCACGTTCAGCTCCTCGACACTAACTAAATTAGGTGCTCTCGGTGCGGCTCTCGGAGGTCTGCCAACACCACAGCACACGGGACCACGGCTGGCACCGCTCTTTGATTTTTGTGCATGTCCCACACCCCGGAGCAGGGCGATGCCGCAGGAGCTGGTCCCTTCCCAGCAAAGCCCTCGGGAAAGCCGCTGCAGCCGAGCGGCAGGCACAACGCTCAGGCCTGGGAGCGCTCATTCCCCACGGTGGATCATGCTCCAGCACCATCGTGCTGGCACATTTCGGGTGTTTCCATCCCTGCAGCTCTCTTGGATCAGCAAAGCCTCGGGAGAGGCAGCAGCAATGAGCACCCCGGTGTGCGCTGCCGCTCAGCCCAGTGCCACGTACCTACTGCAGTGGCAGCGGGCACAGGGAGGGAGGACAGTCTCCTTCTTTTATTCCTCCTCCTCACAACACAAACCTCCAGTCTCAGAGACAGGTGGGGCCACCCCTCTTACAGCTCTGGCTCCCCCAGTTCTGCTACCACTGTTTGCCGCAGGGCTGCTGTGCATGCATCGCAGCAATGCGCTGCAGGGGTGGGATGCAGGGATGCCCCACAGCAATGCACGGCAGGGATGCACCGCAGCCAGCCCTTCTCCCAAACACGGTGCAGCAGCATTCCCCGGGAAGCAATTCCCAGCTCGGCTCTGGTCCCGTCACGTTTCCTCAAGCCACATCAGCAAACCATGGCTGGTCTAGGGAAGGAGCCGTCCTTCCCCGCAGCCGGGCTCCCTGAGCGGGACGAGAGCATGTCCACAGGGCTCAGGACCCAGCGCCATTCGAGCCGCTCGGGGTTGGCTTCAGGCCGCGTGTGCCTCGGCACTTAGAGGAAAAAGAAAAACCCACTCATCTGAAACCTGTGATGCGTGATCTCCTGGGAAGGCTTTTTCTTCAGAGAGCACTGACTCACGGGAGCCCGATGAAGCCCACACCTGTGGCATAACGTCTTGAGATGCTTCACACCTCCGACCCCGCTCCCTCCACGCGCCGACCCGCACCATGACCACACAACACCCCACGGCTCCTCAGCTCCTACAGAAACGCCCAAGAACATACGGTTACAGCAGAAAATAAACGCAACTGGTGACGGCTGCCGGGGCAGTGTGGCACGGCCGTCACAGCGCCGGGGTCTCTTCCCAGCCCTGCCCTGCTGCTCTGCCCAGACTGGAGGAGTCAGTCCTGCCATGCTGGTGCTCTGGGGAGGTACATGGCATGGCATGGCACGGCACGGCATGGCACGCTCACCCCCGGAAAGCCACGTCCTCGCCAGCCTGGCGGAGCTGCCAGTCCTTCCCCGAGGCTGGCGCTGCTCGGGGCTGCGTGGGCTGGCCGGCACCGCTGCCAAAACCCGCGCCGAGCTCTAAAAATTGATGCTGAGAGTAGTGACAATCCTCCGGCGTTTCCGCCGAGGCGTGCAGCAAACGGGGCGATGCTGAAAGCGGTGAGCCTGCGGGGGCTTTGCAGCCAACAGGGCGGGAGGGCGAGCTCGGGAAACAACGCCGTCCTCCCGCAGCTGTGACCCTGGAAAAACGGCTGCTTCCCTGCAGCTCCTGAGAGCCGAGTGTGCTTAACACTGGGGGG
>VZSZ01000324.1:205464-217136 GCA_013398815.1 Ibidorhyncha struthersii
TCGGCTGCATTGATGCAGCTGGGCACTGCTCCCCGCCTTTCAATGAGTTACGTATTAAAAAAAAACACACAAAATGAAACAAAACCTGTCCAGATGTTCGCAACAGGGCTTGTTGCATCCTCAGAGATGTGCCGCCAGTCTTACAACCTCTAGAAGACGACCTTTCCTGCCTGCTGAGCTGCCTGTGGGCAGCACTGACCCCAGACCCACCACATCTTCAACACAAACATGTCCGCAGGCTGAAGCCCCGAAGCATCACTGAGACCCCCATATCCCCGTTGGGCTTCTCACCCTGGGACAGCCACAGAACAGGGCAGTGGGCATCACCCTTTACCGCTGAAGGAGCACAAGCTCCCAACACGTATTATTTATGATCAGGGAGAAATATTTTTTCCAATGCAGGCATAAAGATGAAATATTTGCTGTTGCTTTTGAGAGGTTCTGCAGTCCTTCAAGGCAATGACTCGGTGCTTAGCCAGGATTAAAAATGCTGCATGCCCCTGTTAGACAAACAGAGCTGCATGAGTTACATCGCTCTGCTGGAGATCCCTCACCGGGGGAGCAGGGGCAGCTCCATCACTCTTGGATGGAGTGTGTACAGCAGCACGGCGGCTCCGCTCCCCTTCTTGCCGGGTTGTGAGCACGGCCAGGAGCTGCGCGGGCACAAGCAAAGTGAGCATCGCAGAATCACAGAATGGTTTAGGTTGGAAGGGACCTTGAAGATCATCGAGTTCCCACCCCCCTACCATAGGCAGGGACACCTCCCACTACACCAGGCTGCATCGCCCCGGCTCTGCCCAGCTGTCAGCATATGATGGCAGAGCACAGCACGATGCTCAGCAGCTCCGTGGCTGAGCCAGTCCCGTGCTCTGGGGCAGGGATGTCCCCATTATGCCACCAACGTTGCCCCACGCAGGAATGCCACAGCTCCCCGTGCTTCCCCAGCTGCTCTCCCCCTCCTCAGGGCTCCCCACCACCGGCCGCCCTGGGTTCCCCTGCTCGCTGCATCCCTCACCCACCCCCAGGACAACANAACACCGCTGACACAATATTTTGCTTCCAAAGGCTCTGCAGGTAAACAAGCCCTCGATCCCCAAATTCCCCATTGCCACAGGAACCAGCATTCTCCCCCACCACCAGCCAAGGACGAGTGGACAACTGCTCAGACACACACCACGCTCTAGCTCCTTGACCTGTAAACACAGCTCTGATCCACTTAGACAGGATTGTTTTCCCCATTTTTTTTTTTTTTCTAAGGCAGACGATCTTCTGCTGGCATTTGCTGTTGCAGGTTTCGGAGCAGCCGATTGCTGCCCTTCCAATTTGTCATGCTGATGCTCAGCGTTACCCTCACGGGGCCCAACAAAAGCCCCGTCAACGGGACTGACCTGATCCCTATCTCCACGCCTCGCGTCTCCATCCTTTGCAGATGTGAGGAGGAAAGCGGCTCTTTGGGAAGAGGACGAAGGGGTAGGTAGTTTTCAAGGAGGACAATGCACAGTCAGCACCAGCGAGCTTAGCCGGAGGCGGCTCCCACCACACCAGCTTTTCGGGAAAAGCGGCCATGTCCCGCTGCAGCCCTCCCCAGCACTGCCGAACCCCGGACCGGCACCTTGCCCTTCCCTGGCTGCACACTGAGATCACCGGAATCCACACCGGGAATAAACCGAAGCCTGCTGGGGGCAAATAATTACTTGGTGCTAATGAAATGAGTCAGCAGCTCAGCAGAGAGGCAGCGAGGGCTCGTGGAGGCTGAGCAAAGCGAGAGCCATGGGGCAGGGATGCCTCTAAATGCTCCTCCATCAGGGGGGTGGCAGTGGGGTGTAGAGGCACCCCAAAGCCCGCCCATCCCTGCCAGCTCTGCCACCTCCCCTCTGCTTTCAAAGAAAAACCCAGTTCTGCACAGCTGAATTCCGTATTTTATCACCAATAAAAGATGAAAGTGAAATTAAGCCAAATGTATTCCATTAAATATTCAAAACATTTAGACTTACTCTAGACCCATTTATATGTTTTATTGGCTATAAAACGCTCCCTTGCAGGTCCCGGCACCCCGAGCAGACCCAGAGTAACACCTGGCTCTGCACCGGGGCGACTGATGCTCCAGCGCCCGAGTTGGCCTCCCCGGGGCAAATTTCTCACCGGGCACCATCCAGAGAGGTGCAGACACACCACATCTGCGTGCCCAACAGCCTTCCTCCAGCACCGACCTCCTCCTCACCCAGCATGGAGGCGGGCACTGTCCCACACCCCCAAAGAGGCAGGGAAATGCCCTCGGCTGCCAGCTGATGGCCCGGCCACGGTGGATGCCAATGGCTCAGGGAGGGGACACCGCAATGACAACACACGCGCCAGGGTGTCACTTCCCAACCCGCCTCTGCGCCGCAGCACAACTCGCCTGGAAAAAAAATTAAAAGGTTAAAGAAGTTAAGCTGTTCTGGTCAGATGTATAGACCTTGGGAAGCGACTCAGCTCGCGCCTTCCATGTAGGCATGCAACAGGCTGCGGATGCGCAGGAATTGCATTTTCCAGATGAGTTCCCGCTGTGTTTGTCCTCTAATGGGGTTTTGAGCTCCCATACAGCTCTAAGGGGGAGGATACAGAAGCAGGTGACAGTGAATGGCTTTACAACCTCCCTCCTTCCACCAGCAGCTCCCGAGTGGATTTTTTCCATGCCTCTGCCCTGGCTCTGCAGCTCCGGAGCAGCCCAGACCTCCTGCCCCCCACCTGAGCTAATTACACCTCTTCTTTCAACCATCCTGGACTGGGATGAACCCAAGGCATGGCTGCAAGAGCCTGGGAGACGCCAGTGCCCTTCCAGGAGCATCTCCCACAGAACCCCACGTCTCCAGCGCTCTCGCCACCAGCTGAAAGGGGTGCAAAATTTCACACCCAGTTTAAACACCCAATCTATTCTGGGTGGTATTTCCCAGACACTGAGGAGGTGGGAGAGCCCCCGGCACGCCGAGGGCAGGGCAGGCACCTTCACACCATCCTGCAAACTGGTTAAGAGTTTTCTTAACCAGGCTCTACCTCTCGAGGCTGCCTCAGCCGCTCACTTAAAAAGCAACTCAAGCACTTCTCTGCTTTGAAGACATTCACCCTATTTCTTTTTGCCTTCCCCAAGGCAGGCATCGAGTCTGTTGTCCACTGGGATTACCGCCGGCACATGGGTGTTTGCAGTTTACTGGTGTGCTGCAGAACTGGAGCACACCGAGGAGGTTTATTATTTTTCAAATGCAAGAGCCAAAGAAACATGAATAAAATACTAGCAGATGTGAGAAAGCGGGTGCAGCCCGCCACGGGCGCTGCTCGCAGCATCTCTTGGCAACTGAGCCCCTGCATGCAAATGACAGGCTTCGCCGACTGCAAAGCTGTGTCCCTCTGCAAGGGAGGAGAGCAGCAGCTGAAAGCAAAGCAGGACTCGGTTTCCCAGGAAAAACGGCTATTTACTCCCCGGAGAGCCCGTCCTGGGAGCGGGGAACAGGAACCAGCAGCAGCTGCGGAGAAGCTGTCATCCTAAGAGTCAGACATGACATAAATCGATAAAATCAAGGCATGTTCCAGCTAACAGTACCCGCACTCCCCACACGAGCTGTCCCAGACGTGCCTCACCTGCTGCCGGATTCGGGCAGCACCTAGTCCTTACGGAACCCAGTCCTCACGGCACTGGTGCCAATATCTCGTCTGCCCCATAAAACCAGGCAGAAGGGGTGGAAAGCATCGCAGGAAAGCTCCTCTGGGCAAATTTAGCCCAGCTTTCCTTACAGCGAGAAATGCAAAAGTATGAAATCGGCTGCTGGCTTCTATTAAAATTCATACAGCAATAGGAGATGCAGAACAAGCCAATTTCAGACAAAGAGCTGCTGGAAACACAAACCCAGGACAGGCACACAAGCATCCCCCTGCCCGTCCTGCCACGCCAGCGCCCGCGCAGGGCTCCTTCCTCACCTCCCCCGGCCCGGAGCGATCGCACCCATGTTGCTGCTGGCACGGCAGCCCCACGGAAGGACATTTGGCGCAGGCAACCCAGGCAGCACTGAGACGCCTCTCCCAGCGGAATGCCACCTCCTCTGCAGGGGCACGGAGCCGAGGCTGTCCCCTCCGGTGCTCCAGCTCACAGCCCCGGAGACCAACCTAAAACCCACCTGCCCGCAGCCTGCAGCAGCCTCCCTGCCCGACTCCGCACACGTCGCCACGCTACACGGCAAAGCGAGCGAACAGAAGAGGCTAAACACCCTGCTCGGTGCCCAGAGTCCCTTCCCTCGAATGTCCAAGACTAATTTTGTATAGAAAAAACACACTGGAATTAATTTATTTCCATTTCTTTCTTCTGTCCTAAGCACTCCCTCCCACTTTTTTCCAGATCAATCCATCAGAAAATTAGCCCTGCTAATGCTCAGTGCCAGCCACTGAGATAAAAGCCAGCCCTTGGCTTTCAGATGGCTCCAGGTTGCACCAACCCTTCAAAGGGAGGCACCACTGGGAATACTGTGCTGGAGCATCTCCCCAAGGGAAGGGATGCAGGCGCCCACTGGGAACCAGCAGATGCTTGAGGCATCCGCACCTCTCTCCTCTGAGCGCATGGAGACCTAGGACCAGACTTGACAAATCCAGACCACGGCCAGTGTTGCATTTGCACACCCTGCATGGCTGGAACGAAGCTTTCCATCCCTCCCGCAAAGTTAAGCTCGCAGAGGGAGTCAGCAGGCAGCCGGCAGCTGCTGTTTTGCCGACGGAAGGTGCGCACACACACACACGCTACAAAAAATAAACAGAGATGCAACAAATCTCTTATGCAAAAAAACATATTATATACCACTGATTCCACCCCCAGAGCAGCGCAGGGCTGAATGTAATCAAGAGTCCTTAAAGCCCAGGGTCACAAGTGACAGCTTTTATTTACAGCGCGCAGCAGCTGTCCCAGGGTGCAGATTAACTGCAGCACGGCCAAGGTTGGAGCAGAGAGTGCAGGCGCCGCCGGCTCACCCGTGCCCGAGGACGCTGCGGCTGGGGGGAAGCTGCGGGTCTCCGCAGGGTAACAACCAGCGGAAAGCTCTCCTGGGCACGCGGGTGCAAATCGGTGGACGCCAGAGCCCAGACTCCAGAGGAATTATTCCCTGCGCACAGCCGCCTGTTCGGGAAGCCCGAGGCTGCGTCGAAGCACCGGGGCTGGCTCCCTCCTGCACCCGCAGCACCCAGGCATGCTTTGGGCTAGGAGGGTGTTGGTTTACTCCCTCTCCTTGGCGCAGCAAGAGAGGAGCGATACCGCCACACACCTCGGAGAAAACGAAGACAAGCTGCCCTGCTCTGAACTCCACCAGCGAAGCGCTTCCTTACGGCTTCATCCCACTGATTAACGCAGAAACCATCTCCCCTGCTAATGCAAAGAAACTCATTAGCACCTCTTCCCAGGGAGAAAAGGCTCGTCTTTTTTGTTTTTTTTTCTTTTATGTTCTGCTCCTTTCAGGTCCAATTAGTACAAAAATCCTAACTCGCCCACCCCTGCAAGGCTCTGACAGAGCGCGGGGCTGCGAGCATCGGCTGGGCAGTGAGCATCGGGGTGGCCCCGCAGAGCCCGGCCACCATCGGGGCGGGAGCACGTGGTGGGCTCACATGGCCCTTTGGTTTCTCGCCTTTGGCAAGACATTCCTCCCGTTAGTTAGGTGTTATGACGAGACAGAAGTACTGTTGGCTGCACAGCTTTAATCCCTGTTGAGGTTTCTGCTGCGTTCCCCAAATTAAAGCAAAATGCTGCTTCTTCGGTAGCACCGAGAAAAGTGGGATTCGCACTTCTGAGTGACAAACCTGCACTTTTCCAGGAGACCCTTCTCCCTGAAAACACTAACGTATGAAGTTAGAAAAGCACGCACAACCTGCCCCGTACAGCCACTCTGCCTGCGCAGGCGGGATCCATCCTGCCCTCTCCGGTGAGGATCTCCAGGGAGAGACCCAGCCCCACCACCGCCCCTGAGCAGAGGGATCTGCTGAGAACGCCCAGCCCCAGGGAAGATGAGGAGGAAGATCTCATGCCGCAGCTTGGCACAGCCCTGGCCACACTACGGCTCATGGCAGGGAATAATTAAGCCGCTCATTATCTAGCAATGGCTGGAAATTCCGATGGTGACACCTGCGACCAGGATGCTGAAGGCAGAGAGCAGTTTGCTCAACCCAGAGGTTTCCCCCTCGTAACTCAGACAGAAGTTTCTGTCGCTCCAAGCGAGCCCCCTGCTCAGGCGAAGCCCCCGCCGGGCGCAGGACCCCTCGCCGCAGGGCTCTCCTCACCTTGGTGGCACCCACAGCACGTGGAGGTCACGCCAGCAGTACACCCCCAGCCAAACCCCCCACTCGGCACCCCTGGACATCCCAGCACTTGGACCGGCTCAACAGGAAGGGCTGGTACATTCCCAAGGAGCTAAAGATGCTCCCCCAGTAAAATCAGTTTTCAAAGGAAGGAAAGCCAAAGGACTCATCACTTCCAAAGCTAGAAGCCAACAGGTACCATTCTGATGCATTTTTTTAATACTACGATCATCTTTATTTCCCTACTATCAGTGGTTTATTTTCCAAACATATTCAGACCAACATCCTTCTTTGTTTAAGAGACGATGATAAACAAACACAATGCCAGCGGTTCTCCCTAACATAAAACAGTAGGAGGGAAAAAACCTAGGGGGCCATTAGGAATTCTAACGCCAGATTAATTTTAAATGGATTTCTATTCATTTACATTTGCTCAGGCCTACATAATCCATTAGCCATAGCTTTGCGTGTATCTAATGGTTTGACATCCTCGAAAACGAGCGGCTGATCCTGGAGTCCGCTGGGACCAGTGGACGGACTGGGAGAGGAGGTGGAGAGCGGCTGGGGGGACACGGGGGCTGCCCCCCAACGTGGCCCCATCCCATCCCAGGGTGCTTCACAGACACCAGCTGGCATCAAGAGGAGCGGAGACAGTCCCGAAACAATGGCAGGAGCCGGGCAGCTCCATCCCCGCGGCGTCCCCAGCCCTTCCCCAGGCTCCCGGCAGCTCTCCCCGAGCCGAGCAAGGTCACGCGTGCACAGGAGCGCAGCTGCCGCGCACCCTGGCCTTGGGGAGGTCCCTGCCGTCTCCGCTGCCAGCGAGGCTCGGCGACCGCCGCAAACCCCGCCGAGAAAGCCAGATGCACCGAAACAATGCCCCGCGCTTGCTCAGCACCTCTTGCACCACTCCAAGGCGAACACAGCAAAAACCCAGCGACCGCCCTCCCCAACCACAACCGCCCGCGGTCACAAACAGCCTCGCTCACTTCAGCCAGAAAACCCACTGCCAAATTCTGGGATTACAGAGCAAAGGAGCTGTGATGTGACAGTTTTGTTATTAGATAGACAGAAATTAAAACCAAAACGCACTCTCGCAGCAGCAGCAGCCTCCAGTGTTACCACCCCAGAGCTGGATCCGCATCGTGATGCAAACGGCGAGAGGGGCACAATTACACAGCGCCCACAAACAGGATTATCTTAATGGAAACGGAGCTGTACAATCAAAAAACTATTTCCATGTTCCCCCCCCAAAATTATAGTGCCTTACAAAGATGATAATAATGAGTTTTAGGGCATACACATGATCTTCCCCGCTGTATAATCTGCCCATTTCAAAACGATGTAGCTCTAGCAGCTCTATTACAGAAGTAAATTAACCCTAATTTGATTGCTTCTCTGTAGCAGTCATTTCAGTGCTCTAATCAATAAGTCACAGGATTTTATGACTGCCCTTGGTATCAATCACTGCAATCAGTAATAAAACGCTTTTCATTTTAAGAACACCTGAAATACCATGTAATTACCTTTGTATAAAATTATGGACTCCAATTTACCAACTTCAGCAAGTCGCTGCTGCAGCCCGCAGCATCGCTCAGCACCTAAAGCCTATTTGCAGGAAAGAACATCACTTTCTTTCTAAAGGCCTTCTGAGCTGTCCCTCATCTCTTCCACTTGTCACTGTACCAGCAAGTTATTACTCACCCCCCGGTGAAATAGCAGGTTACAAGAGAACACCCATCTCCCAGAAGTCTCCAAGATCCAAGATCCTGCTGGGAAGATGCAACACTGGTGCGTGGCATCACCACCAGCTCTTCACTGCACCCACCCATCACCACCGCGGCGCCGAAATGGAGCCAAAAGCCATCGCACGGCAATACAATGCAGCTGGTGCCCCAGCAGCAGGGCAGGGAGAGCACAGCCACCGGGCACGTCCTGAGGGCTGAGCCTCCCCCAGGAGTCTCTGGCACCGGCCAGACGTTTCAGGGGGCAGCGAGATCGTGGTTTGAGGGAAGCAGATGGTTGGGGAACTGCTGAGGGAGAGGGAGCACCTACCTGATCCTCGGGCCAGAGACCCAAGCCAGGCGTGCTGCCGGCTGCTGCTGTGGTAGCGATAGCTGAGAGGAGCCGCTGTGGCTTCGGCAGCATCCGTGGGGCTCCCTCCCTGGCCCTTCTCAGACTGCTGTAAGGTTGCTTTGATGCCATCTCTATAAAGTCATCGTACCCATTCCTCTGCTGTCCCACCGCAGCGATGCCCGCTCCGCAGCCCGGGGTGCCCATGGCAGCACCACAGCCCCCCTTCACCTGCCTGGACACAGCATCCCCAGGCAGCCCCCCCGGCCCCAGCTCCCCAGCAAGGTACTGCTGGGGAAACAGGGCCAAGAAAAGGCTGCGAGAGCCCCAGCTGGCACTAAGACATTCCCACCTGGCAAAGGATGCTCCGCCCGCACCAGGACACTGCAGAACATGAGCTGTCTCCCCTTCTGCCCCCCATTCCCCACATTATCCCCTCTGTGAAGCAGGTTCCCACTGTCCTTGCTGGTGCCACACCGCTCCGACGTGCCTTGGGGCTCCCCCGGCAGTGGGATGCTCGGGTCATTGCCAAGGGAACAGTTATCCTCTGAAGAGCTCAGAGACCCCTGAGCACGATGCCTCCCCTCCGTGCCAGAGGGAGCAGGGCCACCCCAACGCTGCACCCCCATGTGGGCATCCCAAAGCTGTGCTCAGGAGATGTTCCCAGGGGATTCCGGCTTGTGTCAGTTTTGGCTTTGTTTGTTGTTTTGGGGTTTTTTTTTTTTAAGAAACACTGAAACTGACTTAGGGAAATATTTTCACAGGGCAGATGCTCAGGCCTCAGCAATTGTTCTTACACAAATCATCCCCAGAACCCAGAGCAGACGACGCACTCTCTCATCCTCCTGCAAAGCTGTAACGAAGAGGCCACTGCCATCAGATGGTTGCCCAGCCCCGAGGCAGCCCGGAGGTGCCCCAGCTGGAGCTGACACGGGTTGGGATGATGAGCTTTAAGTCCTTGGAGCAACATTTTGTTACTCCTCTGCAAAAGCTTTCACTCACCTGCCGGACCCCGCAGGCAGGGACCAAGGAGCAGCCCCCCAGGGATGGAGGAGCCCCTCAGGCACTTACCCTGAAGTCGATTCCGACTGTGGAAATGAAGCTGCCGGCGAGGAAAGCACCGTCTTTGAACCGCACCAGCAAGCAGGTTTTGCCGACCCCCGAGTCGCCCACCAGCATCACCTGCAAGGGAGGGAGGGGAGCGTTAGACACCGGGTTTCGGGAAGGAAGGCCCACCGCAGCCGTTACACGCCTCCATCCCAAAAGCCCCATCCCGGGAGCAGGCAGCTGATCCCGTACTCTTGAGGGGAAAAAGGCACGTCCAAGAATGATGTCCTCAGACCCAGCGGAGGTGGGAGAGAGAAGGGGGGCCCACAGCAGGATTGTTCCCCACCCTGCACCATGCGTGTCCCTGAGCACTGGCCAAACTCGAGACACCTCCCCCGGACCAGTACTTAACAGATCCCCCGTGGGGGCACAAACACCCCTTGAAACCCAAGAGGTGCAGTCTAGGTGAGGCAAGCTGCGACGCGACAGCTGTGGGGCCCACGCTGTCCCCAGCGCACCCACGAGAGGCCCCGCACCCCACCACACACAGGACTTTCTGGGAGGGTGGCTCCGCGCAGGGGGAGACTTCAGGGGGACCCCCAACCATGAGCGCTAACTCCAGGGGATGCACTCTGCCCTCTGCGAGCAAATTCCTTCAGCAGGACCCACACAGCCTCACAGCCACCCTCCCGGTCCTCAGCAGATGCCGAAGGAGCAGCCCCCAGTGCCACCTGCCTCAGTTTCCCCACCCAGCAGCAGCTCCCAGTGCAGACGGGGCAGGCACCCACCCTGCCGCAAAGAAACCACGGCAGAGCTGAAACTGCTCGTGAACGCAGCTCCCCGAAGCCTGTGCTCAAACCACAAGCCCTCCTGCCCCCTCCCGCCCCCCAGGGCCACCAACCCCGCTCCCCTCAGCAGGACGACGGCTTCCCACCATCGAGAAATCTCAGACCACGCAGCCGAGCTGCGTTAGCAGCTTCTGCACCCGCACTGATTTGCACGGCTTCACGCTGTCATGGCAGGGTTCCCTCTCAAAAGCGCTGCCATTAAGCCTTCTGCAAGCCGTTAGCCCGTGACCAAATTTAAATGGTTTTAAGGCAGACACTGCCCTGGGTCACACTGAACCCAGGCGGGAGGATGAGAAGCAGCAAATGCCACCACCACTCTGCAGCTCGGCCTCCCAAGAGGCGGCAGCAGCCCCGGTCACAGTTTGGGGCAGGGTGGCCGGGATCCAGCCACAGTGCTTCATCGCCCAGATGGTGGGTGCAGAGCCTCACACCGGGTCTCCCGCAGGAGCACCACGCACAGCCACACACCGAGCTCCGGCACAAGAGAGTTAGGGGAGCCAGCGAGCCTGCGGGCGTATCTGTGCAAAGCCAAGGGAAAGAGGAAAAACAAAAAAAGTCATTTTTAGTACAAAATAGCAGTATCGATTTTTTTTTCAACTTCCCAGACCTCTGTTCTAAAGCAGGGCGACCTTTAAAGGCAGCTTCTCCTCGCCCAGCGCCGCTGAAGCCTCACCCGGGGCACGCAGCAGCACCCAGAGCCAGGCTTAAGCCAAGGGCTCAGCGATCAGGATCTGGCCCCGTGCCCAGGACTCACGTTTGGCCACTGCCTCTGGCAGAGCTTGGGAATCTCAGGAGAGGGCTAAGGGAAAGAAAAAGTTTAATAAAACAGGTTTTTACTGAACACGAAGCAATTTCTCTCTGCCACCCATTCAGAATCAGCCAGATCGTTAGCAGAGGTTTTGGCTACCCAGCGCATTTGGGCTTATCCGAGACCTCATTCGGCTCATCGCCGTGCTATGGGGGCAATCCCCAGGGAAAGCCCCAGGCTGGGCAGTGAGGGGCAAGCTCAAGTCGCTGAGGGCCAGCGTGAACACGGAGATGGCTCCATTTTAGGGAAGCTGTTGAACCGTTGTTGCAGCTGTATCAGGACCAACCACCGACGAAAGCAACCAAATTTACTTCTTGAACACCCTTCACCTCCTACTGCGTGTCCCAAATCTTAACAACACGATGACCGCACCGATTGCCACAGGCACCAAGCTCTCTGACAGAGTGTGCCGAGGTTGGACTCGCCATAGCAAACGCTGTCTTCTCCAAGCTTAATCCCCCGCGCTCGGCTACGAAGATCTGTTAGAAACGCAGTCAGATGGGTCGTGCTGAATCGCAGCCTCAGCCAAAATCGCTAAGCGAGCTCCAAGCTGGGCTTGCATCAGGTCTCATGATGGAGGGGGGGGGTGGGGGGGG
>VZSZ01000324.1:233029-285068 GCA_013398815.1 Ibidorhyncha struthersii
CCGTACCGGGCTGAGCCGTGGGCGAGCCCCGGCAGTTTAATTTATCCTCGAGTGTTCCCTTGAGCGGTGGGCCGTGATGGAGATGGGAGGCGCGACAGCGGGGACGAAGACGGAGAGACGTCGGGGAAAGTTTGCGGGGTCAGAAGTGGCCCGAGGAAAGCGAGAGGGAGAGCAGGTTGAGTCGGTGAAGTGTGCGGGCCCAGGCTGGCAGCGCTGCTCGGGCTGGCTGGCTTCAGCTGGGGTACGGTGGGGCTCATGGCCCCCAAAAAGCCCCCGGCCATGGGGATGCGCTCGGCTCCGCACCTGGAGCAGCGTTTTCAGGATTCAGCCCAAACCGGGTCATCTCCTACGGCTGCTCGTGTCTCGCTGAGTTGGCGACGCGCGGGGCACGCTGGATGCAGCGGTGTGCGAGATCCGAGTCGCCCCGGCAGGTGTGTTGGGCAAACCATAGGATGACTTTCCCCATGGATGCNCCGAGGGGCTGGGGGGGGTTTTGGGCAGGGGGGTTAATTTCTGAGGTTTTGGGGGAAATTGCAGGAGGAGAACGATGTCGGGAAATGAGCAGTTGGATGTGGCTTAAACACTGTTCTGTTAACAGCAAATCCAAAAGACTCAAGTAACAAGTTCAAAGAAAAGATTTCTCCATGAAAGTGCTAGGATGGGATGACAGTTGTGTTTGTGTCCAGATGCTGATTTTGTTGTTTTGGGAAAATCAGCCAGAAAGGTATGTTTCTTGGAGGTGCACTAGAACGGTCCATATGCTCAGTCACTTAAAAGTTACTGTGTGATGCAAAAAACAGACTTAGGGGATTTTTTTTTTTTTAATTTATTTTTGAACCTAAATTTGTTTTCCCTAGGGAGCAACTTTTCTGTTCTTGAGGACACAAAAGCATCGAGTGATTCATGTAGGACAGATGACGTGGGGCCCGGCACAGTAGAAAAATCTCACATGAACTAATTTCTACTGGTATTTCAAGAAGTTAAGGGTCTGCTTTCCTATTCAGATACTCTTAACCAAGTTTCCACTTCTTAGTGTCAATATAGATCGAGAGATATTGCAGAAGTTGCAAAGTACCACAGTAAACACTAAATTGTAGGTTGGCAAGATGTATCTAGACTAACTTCAGGAATATGTGCATGTCTCTAAATCCAGCAGAAGAAGGTGTTTTCCAACTGTTTTCTTACAAGATATGTTTAGACTTTTCCAAACAAACTAGCCATTGTTTGTTGCAGAAAGTCCCTAACTGGGAACGACTGATTTTTATTAATGGGTTTCTGATGTTGCGTTATCTGTTGTCAGTTAGACACAGGGATCTACAGCTCTGGAGGCTGAATGTGCCGTTGCGACAGAGGTGGAACGTGCCAGCGCTTCGCCGGTCACTTGTAGAGCAGCCTTCTGAAGACTGCGATGATAAATCCTTCTTTTGGCTTTTTAAGGATTTGGGGTTATTACAGTGTGTTTCTAGGATTATTAATTTTGGTAGTAAGTGTTTGAGACTGTTTATATTATTGTTGTTCAGAGGCGTTGAGTTGTAAAAGCTCCCAGAACGTTTTGGATTAGATGGTATTATGCGATGACAAATTGGAGTTGGACATAAAGCTCTTGCAGGTCAACAAAACCAAGTGCCCGGAATGTGGGAAGGGGAAATCTACTAAAGCAAATGGACTGAAATGGCAGGATAGTGTTACTGACATCTTCCTCTGATTTTGATGGAGAAATGTTTGTTTACAGCACTGTTGAGAGCAGCGCAGTAAGGGGAAGAGCTTTGCTCCGCTGAGGGATGATTGTCTTTGGAATTCAGACTGTAGAGTCATCTTTGTCAGCCAGCAGATCATCTTGTGTGTATAGTCACGACTCAGCTGAAAAAGTGCGTGCTGGTAATATTCTGATGACTGGTATAAGATGTGCTGAAGCAGTCTGCTGTGGCACATGGATTTCCTTTGGGGAGAAGTTTACTGCCCTGTTTGACCTCCTGACGATGGGAAAAAAGGCATGTGTACTTACGTCGTCATTATAACCACGGAAGATTTACAGATTAATTTCTGTTGGGATGAGAGGGACTCTGGCTCATGGCAAAGTGAAGTTATGCAAGCGGTTTTGTCTATTCATTTCATGTTCCCTTTATTGAACGCTGACAGATAAAGTAAATAATGCTTTTCATGATTGCTGTCTATTCTCTCACTAGAGGAAAGCTTTTTTGTTAATATCTCAACAAAACTTTTTTTTTTTTAATTAGTCTGAAACGATAACAGCCTTTAAGAAGGCCGAGTTCAGAAAATTACCAGCGCCAAAGCTCCCTGATCCTGCGGCAGGCGTGTGTGCGAGCAGTTGCGCTCAGCAAATACGCTGCCGTACCTCTAGCTATAGAAGTAAGGCCTAGGAAATGAATTCCTCTTGTATCCGATGTTATAGACGTAGCAACTTTGAAGAAATACATGCCAACTTCGGCAGCGCTGTTACTAGGAGTACAGAAGAAATGCCCCATCCAAAGAATCACTAAGGAAATAAGCTCTGCTGCTTGCAGACGCTACATACCTAGCTGGAAGCAGTCTCCAGGCAGACTGAATGGGAATATTGGCCCCCTCCCATTGCCAGAGTCGGGTTCTTGAAGTGTAACGCAAAGTCTGGCTGGAATCAAGACCAAAGTCTGTTTTTCCAAATAATCTGCAGTGCGCAACATAAAAAGCTATACTTCAAGAGCCACACGCTTCAAGTGGCAGCATTTGCACTTCTGAGTTTCTCCATCTGAGAAATGCTCTGATCTGATCTCTTTTCAAGTGCTCCGCTTTCAGGGCTACCAGATTTTGTTTGCATTTACTTTGAGACTTAGTATCGCTTCTTTCATTCCTCAACTGGAAATAAAACTCACAAAGATTTTCTGACTTTCCCTTGCAAATATTGACTATTTGTGACACAGCCTTGGTGTAGTGGTAGTTTTGAAGTGGAGATTAGAATCTCGATTTTAAAGACTAGAGTTGAAAGTCCCTTATTTTTCCTTCATTAATGCGGAATACTGTTTGTGGATGGGTAAGAAGGAGAAGCTGAAATCAGCGGAGCTCTGCTATCACTATGCTCCTGCAGAAGCAGAAGCTTTGCAGATTTGTGGGTCATAACTTTCATCCAAAACCCAGCGGAGTTTTTTTGTGGATTTGGCAGTGAGCCCTGGTGTTACACTGCCTAGCCGGTGACTTCACCTAAGCAAACCTTCTTAAAATAAACAGATTTTATGATTCAGGAACCTACAGTCTGTGATATTTTAAATTTCAAGAGTTGGCAACGATTGGTAGATTTTGGTATTATGTGATGCAGTAAAAGCCTTTTCAAGGTTCAAGGTGTCTTCAAAAGCTATCAGGGAAAAAAGCCCCACAATTAAAACTAAAATCCAATTCAGGTAAAACCACAAGCAGTGGAGTGTCTGTACAGTAGTGTCCAGTCCACAAAGGCAAAACAGCTTTCCTTCTGTTCCTAGAAAAAACTTAAAGAGCCTGGAATGTCATTCTTATAAGAAGCCATATCCCCAGTGAAAACAAAGCTGTATTTCTCTTTTGCAAGTAATTTTGGAGGGGGAAAAAGGCCCAAATGAGGTGCTAGATAAATATTTTGCAAACGCGATGCATTTAGCTTGTGGAAGGGACCAATCACATAAGCAAATTGTAACTATAGTTTAAGCAGCAAACAAGGAGGCAATTCTGCGTTATTCTATCAGAGCATAATGGTCTCTGGTGTTAGTGAAGTGTCACCATAGTGCCATTACAGCAATGGCATAAGCAGAAGGTCTGGGGTGTTTATTGTGCTCCTTCCTAAAGCTTCAGAGAAACTTGAGTGCCGTTCTCGTAAGTGAGACACTTACCCTTTTTAAAATTAACACCTTGGTGCTTTTTTTGCTGGTGTTTTAAAAATATAGTAACAAAAATGTCCTGCTAGCTAAGAACAGGCATCCCTGAGAGCGGTGGCATTTGAAGGCATTCCTGCTCTGTCGCAACTGTTGCAATTAAATAAACCTGAGCAGCATCAAGGTGTCTTGCTTCCTTGATGCCAGCCCAGCTTTTAAAGCTTTTGTGATTTGCAGTTTGGTGCAACCAAACCTACAAACCTCAATACTGACAGAAAACCACAGGCTGAGAAACCATAACTAAACATCTCCCAGCCCCGTGTGGCAGAGCGAATCCCTGTCTGAATGCTGTCTGAATGCCCGCTCGTGACCCTTGTCAGACGTCAGTAGAAAGGAATACCCTGTCTCTGCTCACCTCATTTTTTGGGGTTCCTTGACATCTGGTGTATTTTTTACTGCGTACTGTTTGCATGGATTTTTCCCTGTATTTCCTGCAATTTTAAGTTTACTGGTGGTGTTTTTTTGCTTGTGGCTTTTTCCCTGTTGGAGTGAAAGTGTGGGCTCGATCCTGTTCTTTTCCTACTGGCAAGCCCCCACCACCCAGCTGCTTTCATTCTGCTCTCACAAAGAGGGGTTTTAAAAATAAAATCACTCAGTCAGAAGGTAGGGTGAAACAGACTCAGCTCGTTTGTTAATGCTTCTCTCCTTGTTTGCCATTAACGGGATTCCTTGTTTATCTTGTCATGCGGCAGTTTCCACACTGTGGTTTCCATAATGCATTTCTGCGTCATCCTTTCTCCATTTCTTCAAGCTTTGTTGTCCTTTGATTGATCGTTGCAGTTCAGCTTGATTTTGTATCTTGTCTCTTATTTACTCCGTACGTCCCTAAACATTTCTCTGAGTTGTAATAAGTGAATGAGAAAGTAAGTGGGAGCGATGGAGGGCAGCTCAGGAGCAAAAATGAGCTTTCCGCTGCCCGGGTGGAGAGCGCTGGGAGCTGCAGAGACAGAAGTTCTTGCTCTTACCGTCAGGAGAGTGCACGGGGGAACGGGAGGGACACGGGAGCATGGGGGACATGGCACTTGTGAATTACTCACTCCATAGCCCATAGCATGATTTAGGCAGTTGCTGTCGGGCGCAGAGAGAAAAGTTCTGTCTCTTCCACAGTGGAAAGTTGGCAGCTCTGCTTATGGGCTGCACTTACGGTGCTATTGCTATTCGGAGCAATGGCTGCTACCCAACATCGGCCCACCCTCCTCTCGCCCCACATCGGCCCACCCTCCTCTTGCCCCACATCGGCCCACCCTTCTCTCCAGGCTTTGCTGAGATCAGCCTTAAAGACTGCAAAGCTACAGCCACTGCCGGGCTGCAGAGCTACAGACCACGCTGCCCTTGTAGCTTCTGCCACCTACACATACGTGCTCTGCTGAAGGTCACTGCCTGTCCCAACAGGAGGATGAGGGTGTCAAATCAGACCTCCCCAGCCCTTATTTCTTAATTTGCCTTTGCAGTAGAGAATTAGCTTATTTTTCGTTATCGAAGGACTGTTGTTTACTTAGACACTGATTCTAAGTTGTCATCTCTGTTTGCCAAAACTAAAAATGTCAAATTGAAATATAACGTTAGTTTTTGCTTTGCAAAGGGTGCAAAAAGCAAAAGCCATGTGATTACAGCCATTCCCATTTTTCAAAGGATAGCTATCATCAGGAAGAGCATCAACAACGTGCAAGTCGACCATCTGTAGGGTTTGCAGTATATTATAGGAACCGTGACCAGTAAACAGATTCTGTCCTCGCTTTCCAGCTCCTCTCTTTCCCTCAAAAGATTGCATCCATTTTGATAAGGTGCTACCACTGGATTTAAACAGAGGTAATCAAAACAAAGCGCAATATTTGTCAGTCAGCTGTTTCTGCCAGTCTAACAGTAAAAATAGTTCCCCTCAGGTTAGGAATGAGTACACCTCTTTGGCTTCTTGGCATCAGGCCTAGTAAAGACATTAATAAGGTGAGATCAGAGACGAAGTTTCAGATGTGGCATACGTTCTTGTGTTATTGTGTTTAATCCAGTGTCATTTTTAATTTAATTAGCAACCCATATTAAGATAGTGTGATACGCTGGTATGGTAACAGTACTGGATGGAAGGAAATGACGATGTTCACTTTGTGGTAATGAATCTCCCATCTATGGCATTTTTCAGTTGTGGTGCATGTGCCTTAACTGTGTGGCCCTACTTTGCCTCCAGTCTGGGGTCTCGGGGCTGCCTGCCGACAGCGTGGTGTTGGGAGGCGATGGGACTCTCTCTTCCCACTGCATTCGATATGCTCTTGGGCATCACTAGGAGAAGACTGTACTCACTCTGACAGCAGACGCAGTCTGCAGCAGCTCTCGGTTTTGACGAGCCTGCGGGGTGATCTGTAGTGACATGAATTCTGGATCCAAGCCAGGACTCGGCCAGCCTGTTCCTATTAATTTAAAATTGTACCTAGACACCATACCATGCCCCTTTTTTCTTCTAGCGACAGCTGGGCAGCTTGTATTCTGCCCACCTATACAGACAGCTCCTTGTATCAAGAAACACATTTGGCTTTGCGCGATAGTGTTTTGCATGTCTGTGATGAAGTCATGAGGTCTAATCACTGGTTTGAAACTGAGATTTCCAGGGTGGAGTTTGTAGCCCTGGCTAGAGCCTGTGCCCACCTCCTCGGACAGACATGGCTAATGGTACTTGCAGATCGCCAGCAACGGCCTCTTCGCAACTCCGTTGCAACATCCCCTGGCAGGACCTCGGCCCTGGCTGCCGCAGGATCCGTGCTGCTCTGGGCTCCTCTAGCAGGGAGGGGGACTTAGCAGATCCAAAGGCAAAAGAGCAGTTGTCCCTGCAGCTTTGGTTGAGACAGGCAGTGAAGCCTCTCCTTCCTCTCCTTGGTGCGGGGGCCTGTAGGGGATTCTGTAAACACCCTTCCCTGCTCGGTCACGGGCCGCGGGTCGGGCTGGGAACGGGTTAAAGAGGTTCTGCTACAGCAAATGCTTCATGGTCAGGGAGAGGTGGGAGTGGCTCGCTAAAAAGAGGATCTAGGGTGTGGGTTGAGTCCTCCTGAGGGAGGAACCCGGGGAACAGCTAAGCCTGGGAAAGCAGAGCCCAGACGAATTGTGTTGGCCAAAGTTGTTAGTTTCTCTCTCAAAGCCACGCCTCGGGAAGGGGGTGGAGTGAAGCCGGCTTGAAGCCTGTGGATTTTGTTTTAGGTCAGGTTGGTGAAAGGATCTGTAGTCCCATCAGGGACCCTGCGTGGAAGGCGCGTGTGATTCTTGCTGCACTGCGAACAGACCCAAGGTGGTTAGCTGGTGGCTGGTGGGAATACGCTGTGAACACAGAGCTGTGAGTCGAGGGGATGCGTCCTTTTACCGTGTGGCAGTGATGTGAGCACATGGGTCCCCCTAACAGCTGCAAAACCCCACAATCGTTCCTTTTTGTGTATTTATTTTTGTTGAGCAACCTCGTGTTGCTTGAAGGAGCACTACAGAAGTAGCTATTTTTGTACTTCTCTGTTCATCTGCTTGCCTCACAGCTGGGCTGCTTGTGTTTTAGGGGTGGAATACAGCTTAGCCTTTCCAAGTGTGGCTCGGAAAAAACAGATGTTTCAGTTCCTGTCTCCGCTGCCGATGCTCCCATATGCCACATTTCCAACAGTAGGACATCAGTGCTGGCACACAGGCCCTGGACTGTGCAGGGGAGAGGCGCTGCGAGGCCCTTCAGCTCTCCGATGTCTGCGTGCTGTTCGTGGAGCTGTCGGGAGAGCTGGCCACACAAAGCGTTAAACTCCGAGGGGAAGCACATGGCTCCTCATCAGCACCTGGTGCAGCCCAGTGCCGGCACCCCCGGCGTCTTGCTGGCAGCGGGGAACAGCATGCTGTCGGTATGGGAATGTTCACGGGTTTTTCCTCATGGGTTGCTTCTGTGCTATTGCTTAATGGCTTTCACGTGCAGAGGCTGCGTAGCTGTTTGCAAGCAGGGAGAACCATGTGAACCACAATCTTCAGCCAGTGCCAGGCAGTCCGTGGGGTGATAAGAATAAAAATCACGAGCCCCATCCTGCGACACATGCTCCCAGCACAGTGTGCTGCATTTCCTCTCCTGGGGCTTAAAGAGCTGGGGGAACAGTTGGAAACCACAGCAAGATGCGGAGTAGAGAGTCTCTGAGAAAAGTGTTGCAACCACATTCCCTACACTTAGTTATGTTTTTTACTGCCTCAGACACCTCTCAGACACCTCTGTTTAAGCTTTCTTCCTCAGAAAGAGGAGCGGGGCAGGGGGTTTTGGACAGTGTCTTGCCTCATCCCCTACACACAGATGCTTGCACAGGAGCATTGTGAAGACCTTGTGAAAGGGTCTGTGCTCAGCTGGAGTTTGTGCAGACAGCATTGTGTGCTGCCTGGAGTGTGGAGCTGGCCCTCAGCAGAGTTGTGTTTCACCCCTCCCCAGATGAAAAGGGTTGGAAAGCCTTCTGGAAAGACTGAGTTTTCAAAAGGAGGAGTTTGGATATGGAAAGAGCAATCAACTGGCACCTTTAATATTTTGTATTGCTGTACCACCTCTAGGATCTCATAGCTTAGGCACAGTGCAGGCACAGCAAAGAGACAGCTCTTACCCAAGACCTGCAGGTGGTCCAAACAATCCTGCAAAAGCATAAGCTTGGAATATGGGCACTTGCCTTTGAGGTGGCAGCAGACCTGCTGCCATTCCAATCTCATAAATTATTCCAGCAGACCATATAGTGACTCCTCAGTTATTTGTGTCACGAAACTGCCTTTGCACTGCAGCATAGCACAATTAAATCTTCTCCTATTTCCTAAAACAAAGCAAAGCACTCATCTGAAATACGATGCAGGGTGATTCCCTGGGAGAAGAGTTGCCATTGGAAAATATCTCGGTTCCCGACCAACCCTCCGTAAAGCAGTTGCAGGGGGCAGCTCATTATTGCTAACTAGGTGATTTTCTGTAAGGGGAGTGTTAGATAAGCAACAAGTTGATGAAGCTGTTAGTCAGGATCCCTTCTCAAGCTACTTCACTATATGGTAAAAAAACAGGTTCCCTATCCTCCCGGAGAGAGGAGACAACTGCAAGTAGAGAGCCACTGAAATGAACAAAGTGGCGTTGGCCAGAGATTCATAAGTAATGAATTAAATCTGTGCAGATCAAAGGTTTCTATCAGTGTGGGAACGTTATTTTACTCCCACAGAGGGAAAACATGAAGTCACTCGCTTTATGAACTGAACTCTGCCTAGATTTGCAACCCCTGATTGCATGGATCAGTGCAAAGTTTGTATCACAAGTCTTAAAAAATTAGTGTAGACAAAAGTGAGGTGGTAAGACAAAAGCTAGAAGAGGCCAAGGGTTAGACTGTGTTAGTCTCTCAGTTGCATTAAGAAAATTCACTGTACCTAATATATGTGGTGGCTTGGGTTCATACCAGCAGCAAGTAATGACTTTACTTAAGAAAAAGAAAACTGCTGCCCCTTTGTGCAGTAAAGCTGTTACAGGGCATAGCACGTATTAGGACAGCACCATGGAAACAAAGCTTAAGCTGTCTGGGTGGTATTCCAGGCTCTGCTAGACTGACACAACATAGTTCCCAAGTTTTAATTTAGAGAGAAGACACACCCCATTTTTTGGAGGGAGTGCCAGGAGCATCACTGATTCTTGGTTCTGTGTGTCATACAATACAAAATAACTTCAATAGTCCAACAGGCAGACCCTGAACTCTGAGACCCTTGGCCCTCAGTGCTGCCCCTGTTGTCACTCATTGCATCCAGCAATAAGCCATTTCTTGAAAAGCTTTCTACCTTTCCGGTGTAAACTGTCAAGGTAGCAATGTCACTGTCCTTGGACAAGTTAGTTTCTGATTACGTGCACAGATTGCATCTGATAGAGCCAACCATTTAAGTTGCATTACCTTGCATTTGCTTTGTGCTGAGTGTAGTGACCCATGTTATGCGGCCAGTCAGATTGAAGTATTACTCTCTGGCACAGTATAGAATTTGCAGCATTTAAAGGGTTAATTACAGCTAGCCATCGGATCTCTAAAACAAGCCAGCAAAGCCCACTGCTGCATTCTGTCTTCCTGTGGATTAGCTGTGGCACGTCCAAGTCTGTAGCTTGATCCCATAACTTCAGAGAGAACTGGGAGAGGAGACTATGCTTGGAAATTAATCCCCGACACCCCCGCTCCCACGGAACCCAGACCTTCCCCTGAAGTAAGTGCACTCTCTAGCTGCTTGGGAAAGACATTTCGTAAGTCATCGGATAGTCCTGGATCTTTTGAGGGCGCGCAGCCTTATTCCAGATCCTCTCCTCTTGCAGGTAACTGGTCTCATCAGCAACACTGAGCACCTTTTTCTCCCTGTTCACACTGACCACAACTCCTATTCATTCCCATAGAGAGAGGAGGTGGCAGTGGAGCCAGTGTTGTGTTTATTGGCTTTCTGTGCAGTTCCTGGAAGTTGCTAAATTCTGCAGCGGCCATAGAGGCTGCGTGCAGCGTGCTTAAGGCCAGGATTTGCTTCCCCCTCTGTCCTTCTCCCCTCCACAATCAGGCAATTGAAGTGCATACCTTAGTTTGGGAAGAAAGCCGAGCTACTGGGGGCAGTGTTGTCTAACAGCTGGAACATAGAGGGGAAAGCGTGACTTCTTGGTTTTTTTTTTTTCAGTTCTGACCCTGGTTGTGTGGGCTGAGCTGTCACTGATTCATCTGCACTCAGTCTCCCCTGTCTGAGCAATGGGGCTGGTGCTTCCTTGCCTTGCGGGAGTATTGTAGTGGTTATTTATGGGAATTAAATGCTTGTGGAGGGCTTAAATGCTTGGCTGCTGGATAAATGCCCTGGGTTTCTAATTCCTACTTGCTTGGTGCTGTGCCATCCCTGTGAGAAGGCAGTAAAGCGTTATTCTATACCAGCTCTTGGGAAGCTGAATCTCCACTCTGTGCAAGGTAAATGGCAGGGCAGCAAAACACACATGCGTACTCATTTTGACAGGCTTATTGGTAGCCTTAGTCCTGCCTTCCTGCCCCTGCTTTTGCTTCAACCTCTTCTTGCCATCATCCTCCCAACTAAACGCACAACCCTGTGCTTTGCTGGTCCGTAACGAGTGGCAGGTACCAGAGCCAGCAGGATCTCACTGCTATCATAGCTGGAGAAACATTCATTTTTCTTTTAACGCATCTGAAAAAAGAGAAGTTTTGTTTTCTGCCCAGCTTTATTTTTTGTTTCAAGGCAGTGCCATCAGTTTCCCAAACAGAGACATCCCAGCCCCAAATGGGAGGTCAGTGCTGACTCTGGCCCAGGGGGGCAGCTCCTGAGAGAAAGGTGGCTGCTCCCTGTGGGCTCCTCGGGGCAGAAGGAGGTGGGGCTGGGGGTGTTTTCCTCACCAGGAGCAGCCTAGGGAAAGGAACAGTGTAGCCCCAGGCTGCAGGTACAGAGATGGATGTGCAAGGCCAGAGCCGTGCTGCTGGGACACGATGGCTCCCCACAGCGGGTCTGCGGCCATGCTTGTGGGTCTTATTCCCCATGGCACGGCAGCTCTCCAGTGCTGCCAGCACCTCCAGTCTTTCTCCCAAAAGCATCCTACCTCAGCTAGGAACCAGTTTATACCAGCCAGGTGCCATTTAATTCAGCCAGGCACCACTTTACCTCAGCCAGGTGCTTTTTAAATCTCACCAGCTGCCATAGTACTTCAGTTGTGGGGCAGCTTCTGCTCCCTTGTGCCATATCTCCCTCAGGTCAGCGAGTCCACAGCTCTGGGGATCTGGCAGGCAGGTCTGTGTGGTGTTAGCTGTCCAAGCTTTTTTCTTAGCCCCAGGCAGCCCTCCTGGCTGCCTTTACCCAGCAGGCCTGTAGTAGGCAGCCTGCTGCAGTCACGGTGGCACCGTGGGGCCCGTCATGGTGCTCAGCAGCGGTGTGGTCTCACGGATGGGCCATCTGAAAACCACAGGGTTTTGTCTGGGTTTGGGCAAACCCCTGTGCGTCCATCTCCTTTCCTGCCTTGCGCCTCTGCTGTCTGCGAGCTCAGCATGGTCAGCACCGGTCGGGCACGCAGGACCTTGGCGCTGCACGCACCTCGCGGTGGGGCTGGGCTCAGCCGCGGGGAAGGGGTGCCATGAGCTGCCCCATGAGCTGTTCCCCAGGGCTTAGTATTGGGGCCAGTTGTCTTTAATATCTTTATCAACAACCTGGATGAGGGGATCGAGCTCTCCCTCAGTAAGTTCACAGCCGACACCAGTTTTGGTGGGAGTGTTGATCTTCTTGAGTGTAGGATGGCTCTACAGAGGGATCTGGATAGGTTGGATCAATGGGCTGAGGCCAATGGTGAGAGATTCAACAACGCCAAGTGCCGGGTCCTGCACTTGGGTCACAACAGCCCTGTGCAACCCTACAGGCTTGGGGAAGAGTAGCTGGAAAGCTGCCTGGCGGAAAAGGACCTGGGGGTGTTGGTCAACAGCCGGCTGAATATGAGCCAGCAGCGTGGCCCGGAAGGCCAACAGCATCCTGGCCTCTATCAGGAATAATGTGGCCAGCAGGACAAGGGCAGTGATCGTCCCCCTGTACTCGGCACTGGTGAGACCGCACCTGGAGTGCTGTGTTCAGTTTTGGGCCCCTCACTACAAGAAAGACATTGAGGTGTTGGAGTGTGTCCAGAGAAGGGCAATGAAGCTGGTGAAGGGTGTAGAACGCAAGTCTTATAAAGAGCAGCTGAGGGAACTGGGGTTGTTCAGCCTGGAGAAAAGGAGGCTGAGGGGAGAGACCTTATCGCTCTCTCCAACTACCTGAAGGGACAGTGTAGCAAGGTTGGGGGTCGGTCTCTTCTCCCAAGTAACAAGTGATAGGACAAGAGGAAATGGGCTCAAGTTGTGCCAGGGGAGGTTTAGGATGGATATTAGGAAAAATTTCTTCACTGAAAGGGTTATCAACCGTGGGAACAGGCTGCCCAGGGAAGAGGTTGAATCACCATCCCTGGAGATATTTGGAAGATGGGCAGACGTGGTGCTGAGGGACATGGTTTAGTGGTGGGCTTGGCAGTGTTAGGTTAATGGTTGGACTCGATCTTAAAGGTGCCTTCCAACCTAGACAATTCTATGTTTCTGTGTCCCCGGCCAGGTGCCCCGTGGGGCTGAGGTGGCTGCCCTGCCTCGGGGCTGCAGAGCTGGGCCTGCTGACACCGCCATGGTGCACGTTCAGGATCAGGCAGTCGGTAGCTCTTGGCTGTAGTGTGTTCTACAAGATCCCCACTGTTAGTTGTTTGTTTAATGATGGCTGATTAGGGGGAGAGGAGACTGGCCCTTTCCTCCTCCTTAGCGGGTGTATTTCGGTATTCCGACTGGGAGTTTGAGGATGTCTTGATCCTCTGCCTAATCAAACTCAGTGCAGGGCACAAAGAGCTGTGTCTCCGCTGTGCTGCTGCCACCGCAGCCTGGAGCACAGCCTTCCAGAGGGAGGGATTCTGTCTTTTACAATACAAAACACATTTCAGCAGCAGCTTTTTTTTTTTCTTTATTGAATCTAGAGCAAAAAAAGCCCACAGCAGGATCTTGAACTTACTGTTGGGATGAGACACAGGCCTGTGGCAGGGATGGGTCCCAATTCTTCTGGCTGCAACTCAACTTTTACACTTGTTTCTTTTAACTTCTTGGGGTCCTAATTCTTGCTGGATCATGGGCTGTCTGGCAGTAGCGGCTCATCGCTGGCTGTCTATGGGGAAGATAATGATCTTAGATAAGAGTTTACCATCAGTGGTAGTGTGGGTGGCAGAGGATCAGCACAGGGGCAAGTGTGCATGTCTGGTGTGACCATGAAAACTTCCGGTCAGATTTGTATTACTGAATTAATCTACAGAATTAAAGAGCATAGGAAACTTGTATTGTTTTACTCTGTTTCTGTGCAGGCCACAGACAAGATGAGAGTCTTGGCATTGCAGCGTCAGGTCCTGGCTTCTGCAGAGGAGTGTTTTAATCCTTCCCACCTACCCTTTCAGATGCACCATGTTGTGCTGAGCAAGGGCTGCTCTTAAATTTCACTTGGCCCTCAGTATGTGGAGGCCATGAAATACCGTGGCTCTTATCCTGCAAGGAGAAGTTTCTGGGTCTTGAGATACTGGTTATCCACATATTTCAGGTCTCCATATACATTTTTAGCTGGCATCTCCCTGCCCTGAGTGTACGCCGTGAGGTTCCTGGTATTGAACAGCCTAAGTAGATACCTGCTGTGGTTGAAGGGGTGGCTCAGCACCACTAATTGATAAAAACCCAGGCTCACGTGTTGCTCTCTATGCCAGGAACTTTGGTGACAGGCTGTGGTGGTAAGTGGCTTTCAGCAGAAGCCTGTGAAATTGTACAGTCCTTCTCCTAGTGGGAGGAAATTCTGCACTTTTAATGTTGGACTGAAAGACTTTCTGTCCTGACAGCAGAGCAGAGCTTTCAGGCCTCTTGCCTACTGCTAGTCCTTGTGTGATGAAGAAGAAGCTGGGGAGTAAATCCCTGACATATCAGCAGTGCTGGCATCTTTTTGTATGTAAAGGTACCAGAAAGCCCAATTCAAAATGCAGAGCTTCAGCTGTATCTCTATTGCATGGTACCATGGTATGTGTGGGTTTACAGAAAAGACCCAAAGCTCTAGGAATTGTTTATTGTGTGTGTTGTGCTGCGAGCCCTGGGCAGGATTGGGACCTTGTGCTGGGTACTGTACACAAGCATACTGCATAACAGACTTTATCCTCATGATCTTGCAATAAAAACAGACAAGGCAAAAGAAAAAGGAAGTCTTCCTGTTTTTCAGCTGGGTAACACTGGAAACACTTTATGCTCATAGAGAGTAAGGGAGTTGCCTGAGGTCATACAGGGAGTTTGTGTCTGAGCCTGGCACTGAGCCCTCCCAGTCTTCTGAGGTGCAGCTGAGTGTGATAAACAAGTGGGCTTGCGCGTGCACATGGGGCCAATCTGACATGAAGATCTTGCAGTGTGAGATGACTTGCTGGGGGTGCACATGCATCTAGCTGCCACTGGTTTGAAGTATCTTCAGACTGGCAGAGCTGCATTCGCTGTCTTGTCCTAGTCCCAAAGGCAGCAGAGTGTGGCTTAGACGGGGTTCATTTTGGAGCGGAGAGAGCAACATCTAGTCATTGTATTCTTTTGCTGCTTTGTAAAGAGCTGTCCTTGCTCTATCCCCTGCTCCTGATGTGCATCGAGGTCCTGCCTCTGCAGGCCTGTGTAGAGACCGTTCCTCCATGGTGACCTCCAGAAAACAGGATTCATTTAGATAAATTTGGTGTGACAAGAGGAACAACATTTCATCATGAGTTTGTGCTGGGGTTCTGGATTAATCATTACTGCACTTAATGGGTTTTAACTCAAAGCTAGAACCATCCGCATCACCTGACGACTCTGCAAGCAAAACCAATGAGGTATCAGATTTTGGCCTGGGTTTGCTACCCGGAACTGAGGTTTCTGCGAGGCATGAGGGAATGGAGAGCAATGGTTAATAGGTAGGATGGAGTTAATCATTCACTGAATTCCTTAGCTACAAACTCTCTCCTCAGTAATTTTTTCTGGTGCATTGCTGGAAAGGAAATTGGGGTATGTGAAGCAAAACCATACTTAACAAGTCACAGTAGCCTGGTGTGTGTAGGATTTCTTGCCTTTTGCTGAGGGTGGAGCTCCCCTGTGGGAGGAGATGCTTGAATGATCTGATAGAGCTGAGCAGTGCTGGGAAATTTGATATATCTGCACCTTTCACTTTGGATGCCTGGGCCAGAGAATAAAGAAGGAGGTGTCTTGGCTTTCACCTGCCTGAGATCCAAGGCAAAGATCTGTATTTTTCTTGCAACAGTCAATGGCATCATCAACAGCTCAATCAGAAGTGAGAAAACTTATCTTAATTAACAAAATAGTGAGGATGCAATTACTTACAAGAGTCCAGCCCTGCCAGCCAAAACATGAGTCAGCTACCTCTCATAAATCTTGAGATTAAAAATAAACCAAAAAAGGCTAAATGTTGTTGCGTTCTAGGTTTTGAGCCTGAAGTCCCGTGTAGGAGACATTTGGAGGCATCAGCAAAATAAAGGGAAGGAAAAAAGTAGAGATTATAATTTAATGTCATGATTCCAGGAGACAGCTTTAGGGAACCCGCCGCTTCTTTTATGGCGAGGCTGAGTGTATCTTCTAATTCACGTTTTGGGGCAAAAGTGGGTCATCTAGAGCCATGTACCGTGGGACCAGATACAGGAGTTGGTTAGGATTCAAGCAAGGTTGATACAGGCTTTGAGGTTGCTAGAGAGGCAGCTGATATCTTGAGGGTGATTTTTAGTGGATTTATCATGTGATCAGATGTATTGTACAACATTTCTGCTGTTTAGAGGTAAATATTTAATCTGTAGGTAACCCAAAGCTAAACTGAATACTGTGCCAGATGTAGCTAGCCTTCAATCCAAGAAGTCTGCCTTCCTCTCTCTCCCAGCCCTCATTCACCTCCCAAGCACCACTCAGACCTTGAGAAATTTTATCCCTGAGCTTCTGGGTTTTGCCTCTTTTTGAGGCAAAAGAGTGGTCGTAGAGTTGGGGATGGTGGTTACAGGGTGGTTGTAGCGTTGGGGATGTGATGTGCCCAGCTGTGACAGATGAACTGTCTTCCTTGGGTGTGCTGACTGGACCCAAGAGGTATGACTGTAGTTGGGACCTGCAGGTTCAGATGTGTTTAGTGAGTAGCAGCAAATTCAAGTACTGTGAAGTATTTAATGGGAAGGGCAAGTTGCTCTAGCTCTCTCTTTGATTTAAGAGGTCTCTTCTGTTCTTCCAGCCTCACCTTCTCCACATGTTCAACATGATATTTTTACTGATATTTTTCTCATGCCTTCTCAGGACTCCAGTGAACAATTGTGACTTGAAACCTGATTCTGATCTGTCTCATAGCAAAGAAGATCACAGTGTTGTTCAGCTGAGTACTGTAAACCCACGCCAGGAGTACATAGGTGGAAGAGCAGATTCAGAGTTTTCCTGTGCCAATAGAGCTTGTGAGCCGCTGAATGCCAAGTCTAACGGCTCGTGCCAGCCCCTGGGGTGTCTGCACATAGACATGGACGGATTGCTTGTGTAACTGATTGTTTCCAATTTGAAACTACACCCCTTAATTGCTCACTGTAAGTTACCAGGACTCCCCACGTGGAATCTCATTAGACAGCATAGTTAATGGGAGAGCAGAGGGAGCTTTTTAAAGTGTGTTTGATGAAATGTTGAACTAAGGAAGATTTGTCTAAGAGTACAGATGCCATTAGATGGGGAAATCTTGCTGTAGTTATATTCCCTGCTTCAGAGCCAGCAGTTGTGGGGTTGGGGCTATTCTCACATCAAGAAAGGTAGGTTATTACAAGAAAAGGATGAATTTTATTTACTGATGGTTTCTTGCATGGCTTTTTTTGAGACTTTTAAGATCCCAGGTAGGATGAGCATGCTGACTGTTTCCAGGATCCTCTGGGAGCTGCTGTTGTGCAGGGAGGGGCTCCTGGAACCGACTCTGTGGTTGCATTTCTTGGGAAGTCTCTCCCATTTCTCTCCATGCCAGTAGTGATGTTCCCAACCCAGTTTGTCTCCTCCATTAAGACGAAGCCACAGTCTGGCAAGGAGGGGGAGAGATCACAGAGGGAGATGTCGGAAATCACCCGAATCCATGGTTCAGAGACATCCAGTTGCGAAAGACTTTTCCTGGTAGGGGAAAGTGTTGGTTCCACAGGGTGTTTCATAAACCACTGATTGCCGCCTGCTTCCTGGGCCTGACTCTGTCCTTGCTGCCAGATTCTGGCCAGTTAAGTGCATGCAGTCAAACAGGGTTTGCTGGTCACTTTTCAGAAAAACAAACAAACAAACAAAAAGAGCAGAGGAGAGAAAACCCCCTATCTCTTGGAAGCACAGGGCAAAATACTGCTTTCAAGAGCATTGGTACAAATGGAGAAGAGCCCAGCTAAAGTCAGGAGAGGTCCTGCAGCTCTTTGCTGAGGGCTGAAGCCAGCCTCATGTGGAGAGTCACCTTCCTCCTTTAACTTCTCCAGCAGTGACCTGTAGCTCTTTGTGTTTTTCCTTCTGCCATTCTGTCTTATCCTGCCACATCAGTTGCAGTTGCCCTTTATCGGAGAGAAAGTCATATTTGCAAATTGCTTTTGCTCAGGGAATGCAGCAGCTTGTCCCTGCATCTCTTCAGTCACAGTTTTGCTGGTGAACTCTTATCCCTGCTCTGCGCCCGTCCAGCACACTGTTTATCACTCACCTGGTACTCTGCTGTTAGTCTGTATGGCTCTCTTGTCTGCAATGACAAGCAGATGGAGCCAAAAAAAGCCAAATGAGAATGAAAAATAACTCAGTTGGTGTTAGTCATACTGCAGAATGCGTTAGCAGTTTAACAATGACCTTAAACACCTAGTGGGATCCAATTTAAACCCATAAAAGTGAGGAAGTCCGGACTTGGAGCCTGTTCTTTTACCTGTGTAAGCAGCCATGTGTAGTTGCTGTGGCACAAGCGGGCTAGGAAGGTGTTGGGATTTTTTTTAATCCATTAAACAATTGTCATGTGTTTCCAAGGATTTGATTTTATTGCTCCTCCTATTTCACACAGCAGGAAATTAAAAAAAAACCCAAACACACAGGACTCCTCAGATGCAAATTTTTATTTGCTCAAAATGTGCTGAATGTAGGAGCTGGGACTCCAGGTAGCTTCACAAAAATGTCGTAATATTTGATGAATGTAATAAAAATAGATTAAATCCATGCTCAGGCATCTGAGACCAGGAGATCTGACTTTGTGTGATGTGTGGGAAGACTAGTCACAAGTACAAACCCCTTTCTGCATTTACAATCCAGGCCTGACCATGTGCGAGTAATGGTTATCTCACTTCTAGTGTGGTGCCTTCCCTCTTCAATTCATCTGTTGTAAACCTTGGCGTGATCCCTCTGTCTTAGAAGGCTTCCAAACTCCATAGGAGCTGAGGAGCGCTGGCCTGCCTTTGAAGGACCCAAAAAGCCTAATAAACTTCAGAGTCTCCCCAAGTCTATCCTTTCTAGGATATCACAGGTGTCTCAGCCCCTTGGTGAAGACCGAGGACAGAGCTTTGTGAATGTCCCACCTCATCTCTGAGCAGTGCAGCAGCAGCCAGCCGTGGTGCAGGTCCCTCCGTGTGTGTGTGCACGCGTGTGCTAAGGGAGAGGGTTCTGCAGTAGGAAGCGTTTGCCAGACATGGCAGGCAGCTCTCGGAGTTTTCTTGGCAGGAGGGTGTGGAAAATGTTGGAAAGGAAAAATGGAGCAAAGGCAGTCTGTAGCTTGGTCTGCCTCGAGATCAGATGTGTGTGCAAGGCTGGGCTGCTCTGCATCACACCCGGTCCCTCTGCCTGTATGAAATCCCTTTTCATTCACTGCTAAACTTACAATTCGTACATGCTCCTAATTTTATTTTATTTTATTTTGATGGGAACAGTAGCTCTTTGACAGCCTTCCAAGGGATAAGATAGGACAGACAGGCTACTTATCAGGAAAAGCCTTGGGGTCTTTGTCTTCTTGAACCCACCAACTAACACAAAGCACAGCTTCCAGCAAGTCTAAGCTGCTATTTGTATTGAGAGACAGAGAGAGGGGTGCAATCAGCGTGGGTTGATGCTGTTTGAATAGGCATGACTGGGCAACGATCCCAGCATGACTTGGCCGAATAAGGGACTGGTTTTGTCTTTTAGTGCATGACCCAGGACCTTTTCTGACCACAGGTGCCCGGGCCGTGGTTTCCCCTTCTGCTGGAAAGCAGCATTCCCAGCAGCTCTGCCCTCCCAGGCATGCACAAGGTGCCCAACAGTCTGTCGGGGCAGCATGGCCCCAAGCTGAGTGGGAGACAGCACAGTCGCGCTGCCCTCTTGGCTGCTGCTAAAGAGAGGGAGCTCCAGCATTTGTCATTGTCCCAGAGAGATTTGGGCTTAGTCTTGTCAGCAGAAAACAGCACCTCTCCTCTGACAGATCTGCAGACCATGGGTCAGAGTCTACCTATCCTCCTCACACCAGCAGCATGATGGAGGGTTCAGTTCTTGCTCCATGGCATCCCTATCCTAGTGCACTGGGGATTCTTCTTTCTGTCTTAAACTCTGCTTTAATGCTGGATTGCACCCTTACAGAGCTGTGGCTGTACTTCAGCGGTGGGTTACGTAGTCCGTGTGGGGAGAGCGTGCTTCAGTGAGTTAAGTTGGTAATGTCCTTTTGGATCCAAGAGGAAGAGGGGTGCTATGGAAACATAACTTGTTATTATTATATGGGAATGAAATTTGTTATTTCACTCTTCTCCGTCAGTTTGTGATTACACCATGGAGCAATTTTTAGCCTTGGCAAGAAGGTGATTTAACATAAGACCAAAGATGCAGCTTAACTCAGCAGCTACCATAAATCCTGAGAAACGATGATGCCGTCTGAGGCTTGATGTGCCTTGAGAACCGGGCAAATGTTCTTTCTGCCAGCAGAGCTGGCTGATGTAAGGTCTGATTTGTGAATGTGATACTTCTTGACATTGCTGTGGTGTCCAAAGATTACCAAGGATGTTTACCAAAACCCTCCAGAGTCTCTGTATGGAGCCTAAGAAGGGATCAGACCGAATTTACATGTCCTGCTGTGCCAAGCCTGGTCTTGGTAGCCTTCCAGTCTCTGCGGTACTCAGAGTAGAGGCAGTGGATGGTGCTAGCAGGGCGCAGAGCATGCTGGTGCCCGCTTCGCCTGCCACATAGCAAAGGAGAGTGGGCTGCATGCCTCCGCTTGTCGGGCGTGCTCTGTCCATAGTATTTTATTTGGCTTGGCATTGCGTGGGTTCATTCTCTTCTTTCCATTTTAAACAAAGCAAATTTACTGGCAGTTTGTATTTACCGCTAACACCCCCTTACACAATCACTCTCATGGTCTTTTATCTTCAGCTTATGAAGAATAGGGTAGAGTAATTTTGTATTTAATCATTAAATTGAGACATAGTCTGAGACAGTTGCCTGAACCTGAAACGAAGCATCAGCCCTGCCAAAGACTCCTCAACCAGCACTGTCAGTGTTTCATTTTGAGTAGCACTTGTGCCAGAGAAGGGACTCAACTTTGGGTTTCTATTTTACTCAACAGAAAGTGAAACAACAGCAAAATCAATCTGTTTACAGTAGAAAAAAACCTATGAAGTGGAAAGGGTGTGATTTTTTTTTTTAAGTTGTCTGTCTCTGCTCCAGTGACATCTGCCCTGTTGGATCTCTGAGGGCTCGTTTCTCCTTTCTTGGTGTGTGCTTTGACAACTGTGTGATGTGCAATGGCTGTGGATGTTAGACAGCAGTAAACGCCTGTAGTTAAGGTTAATTGTCAGAGGACCTATTCCCGGGAACTTTGGAGAAAACTTGAATTGAGGCAGGTTTAAGCTGACTAATCAAGAAAAGATTTCTGAGAGGAAGAATCAGCTCCTGGGGAAAAGACCCTTTGCTGCAGCTGTTGGAATCTGGGGTGGAGGAGGGATTGGGTGGGCTGTGCTGGGGCAGACCTTCGTCTATCTGCACTCTGTTCCCTGAAAGCCTTTGGCACCTCTGCTCCATGCTGTGTCGCTTCGGTGAGGAGGGCAGGTGGGAGCTCCATGGGGTGCTGAGCCCCTGAGCCACTGTGTCAGTCCCAGCACATGCTTGCATGGGGAGGAGACAATAATTTGACAGATTTTACAGTTTGGTGTGCCTGTACAGACTGACCCAGGAAAGAAATGTCTCTTGGCTTTGCATATGAAGAGAAAAAAAGAAAAGTACATAGTATAGGCTGCTGGTGGTGAGGTTCACCCCTGGGCAGAGAGCCAGCACAAACATGGCCCGTTAAACCACTTCAGCCTTATTCTGAGGTCTTGAGGGGGACAGGAGTGTTTTGCAGGTCTTGTTCTGGTCTTGTACGCGGGGGAATGCTTAACCCTGGCTAGCTGAACCACAGCAGTCTTCGCCTGGGACTTCTCACCAGGGCTGCAGCACACGGCGTCTTAAGCAGATGCAGAAATCAAACTGTGGACTCTGGGATGTCCCCTGCCTGTTCCTGCTAATATCATTAAGAAATTGGGGGGGAAAGTATCGCAAAAGCTGCAGGGAAGGGATGCTTGCCAGAAAGAAAGACTAATTAAAGAAAAAGGGTGGCTGTAGTAGAAGAAAAAATGCTGATTGTGAATCATCAACTGTCCGTGACTTTCCCGCTGTAAAAGGTTGAATGGTCCAGTCTGTGTATTTGTGCTGGCAATGAGTGATCTCTATAATAACAGCCATACCCTGTTTAGCTTTGCTACTATTTGGAGGATCTGTGCCAGGACTTATTGGAATCCCCCAGGCAGGCATTTAGAAGGTCTTTTGGAATTAGGGGGGGACAGTGGGAGCTAAAACCCCTACTCAATCTCCAGAGAAATTGGCTTTGTTTAAAAAAAAAATCCACAGTAGGATGCTGAAGTGTGGTGAGATGTTTAATATGACATCTTTTAATGCGATCAGGAAAGGAATACCTCCCACTAGTATTTGCAGGTATTAAATCATTAGGAAGATTAGCAGAGTTGCAAGGCCTTTTTTTTTTTTCTTCCCTAGACAGTTTATTCCACATAATGATGTTTTTAAGAAAGGATTATAGGCGTTGGTCCTGTGGGAGAAAGGAACAGACATGGTAGTGATCCTACTTTTAACATTAAAACAGATCACTGACATGACCGGTAGTCTGAAGTGAATGAAATTATCCTTCCTGTGATTCCTTCACAACAAAATCAGACCAACTGCATCCCCATTATGTATTTAATTTGAGGGAGAGACATCCCTTTTCCAAAGTTGATCAAAGAAAGGAGTCTGCAGAAACAGGCACCTCCTTGTGAGAATGTGGGTATGGCCAGCCTTTCGCACCAGCTCTGTGGCCACTGTGGTTGGGATAACTGTCCTCTAGGAAGCAGTCTGGGACCTCTGAAGCCTCAACCCTGGAGGCTATTGAATGGCTGCTGTGATGTCCTCCTGTTTCTCCCCAGGCTGAGTTGAAACAGATGCTCTAGAGATAGTGTATTCTTGACCTGAGAGCATCTGTGGCTTGTGTACATGTATGGATAATATATATGGCAGGACAGGGCATGTTGCCTGGCACTAAGGTGTGGAAGTTGTGAAGGATCAGGGCGTCTTTCCTCAAGGAAGCATGGAAGTTCTCCCTAAGAAGCGTGCACTTTCTGCTTTCTCAGCCGGTGGTGGCTTTTGAATGCAGCCCCAGCTTCTCCACTGCAGGACTGCAGCATGAGTGCTTCTAGGCAGTAGGTAGTAGGAAGAGTCTGTAGTTGCTGAAGGTCTTGTGGGCTGCGATAAAGCGGCACAGAAGCTGTGTTACGGCCAGCAGAAGCAAGCCCAGGAGGGTCTTTGACTGAGCCAGAGGTCAGAGGTAAATTGTTTTCATTGCTCTGGACAGGTGGAGGGGTCCATGTCAAGGGGGAGAGTTGAGCTGAGGAGAGTGGTGTAAAAGCAGGTTATCTTGAGGTCAGCTGCATCTTTCCAGGATAAGCTGATGACTTGACCGGAGCATTCTTGCAGAGCTCTTTCCAGGGATCTGTCCTTTGGTCTTCACCCCATACCTCCAGATATGTTGCATAGTAGATTTATCAGCCATTAATATTTGGCAGAAGTGTGGACAGTTTTTTGTCCCAGGCAGATCGTGTTCAAGTTTTGGCTTTCTCCTGTCCGGAGTTTAAATTTTAAAAGCAGTGGGTAGAGAGTTAGATGTGCAAGTCCTGTTTAACCCCTGAGATCCAAACCCTTCCTTTCTGCAGCATCAGGCTCGTATCGTTCCAGCTGTATCACTGCTAATGTGTCAGTTGGGCCATCTGCAACCTTTGCATGTTGAGCTGTTGGCATCTCTTAATGTACAACACATGGAAACGAGTGTGTCCCTGGGGTACATCTGTTGACTGATTCAGGGCTGAATCTGTCCCGTCGCTGCTTGACAAGTTCTGTCCTAAGATCCCCTGTAATTTTTGTGGTTTTGTCCTTTCCCTTCTTAGCAGGAACGTTTGTTGGCTATTTTGATGGGTTGAGCAGGGAAAGGCCCATTTCCTCTGATGAGGGAGATAGGACTAAAACCCAATGTTTAGCTGATAGAGATGCAAAGATTGCTAAAACCAGGATGAGTTCAGAGGAAGACACTGAGCATACTCCTGTGCACAGTGGTCCAGAAAAGAACTGGAAATGTACATCACCTGGCACGCGGTCTGACTTGGTGAGGACCTCCACCATGCTGGCAGCAGTATCTGCAGATGCCGAGCCTGACAGCCCACTGAAGAAGCACAAAGCATGGCCAGTGACCAGAGCAAACCTCCTCTGATGGCTTCTGGGTGATGGGTCTGACCTGGCTGCTGGAGGAGCCCCAAGAGACAGATTTCCATCTTCATGCTTTTCCTTGAAACTCCCAAGAGGGAAGGGTGGACAGTTTCTGTGGAATTTGTGGTCTGCTGTCTCTGCTGAAGCTTCTGTGCTTGTACCTAAACCAGGGTCAGTTAGGTGATGGAGGCTAAGGAGAATGGCAGGGGTTCTTCAGCTCATGTGCACTCCGATCCTGGCAGTAGAGGCAGTGCGAGGGAGAGGAGCAGCCTTGTGTGGTTTCTATTCTATGTGTGCAGCTTGTGGCACCCGTGTCCCCTCTTGCTAGAGCAGCACAAGGAACTGTCAGCTCTTTCACTGCAATGGCAAAGAGGTGTTCTGGAGATCTCGTGCAGGGCACAAATGGGTTACTCTTTCCCATGCCTGTTTGCAAGGTCTTTTAGAGGGGGCAGCTCTGCTGCAGAGCTTGGGGCCCTGCCGAGGCCCAAGCAAGCTGCTCATTTCCCTTTGTACCTACTTGGGGGCCTCTGAACATCAGCATGTTTTAGAGCAGAAATATTCTGACTGCATCACAGAAGACTTTCTAAATGCTAAAAGGAAGCAACCTAACCACACAGATTATTAATGCCAGAAACATGCAAATGCATTTTGTGCTGGAACCAGCAGGTCTATATTGGGTTCTAATTGTTTTTTGTTTTCAGAAGGAAGATGTTTAAGGATCTATAGTGAATATACTCCAAAATCATCCAGAGCAGAGCCCTCCAACCCAAAACCATATTTGAAAAAAATACGGGGGAGCTCATATCAGTATCAGCACCGGAACATGAGGATTAAGGAAAGGCCCATCCCTCGGCATGTTGTAAACTATTTCCATTTTCTCTGTCTGTCCAGTTGCAGAGCAGACTGGCTCTGGGTTTTTACCATGCCCTGTGATTTATGGCACATAACGTCAACCAAAGTTGCTGCTTAATGAATTCCTTGAACATTTCTGTTCCAATAGGGATTCACGGGCCTGACTTTGAATTACGGTGCCCTTGTGCTAGAGAGATGTTTACAGCGAAACAGTAGATTGGAAGCACTTTCTCCCTGGGAATCATGGAAATACTGTTATCAGGCTTGAGAAGGAACTGTGGTACATGCAGACCACCCGTGATGCAGGCCCACCTGTTACCAGAGCACCTCTGCCTCTGGTCAGACTGCACACCTCCATTTGGTTTAGGCTGCTTAATTAATCAGGTTGGCTTTTTTTCCTCCTTAAATAGAGGAAGGCTCTGGGTTTGATTCTAAATCTCTGTTATTGTCCAGCAGACCACAATGTGAACTACACATTTAGGTGGTTTCTCCAAAAGTGTTTTATTTAGCTGACAGACAAAGCAACTGGAGAACTGCTGCCTGGATCCTTTAATGAAACGTGTATTTATACATTTAAAAAAACAGTCCCAGGTTGTTTCTGTATTTGATAAAATGTATTTGAAGGAGAAAGTCCGTTTGGAGGCAAAATATCTGTTTGTCTGTATGTGTGTCTGTGTATATCTGTTTGTCTCTCTGTCTGTCTATCTAGTTTCAAACCCAGAATGTTGTAACACCCAGGGATCCAGGGAGTGTGGAAGCGAGCCAGGGAAGGAAAGGAGATGTGCTTTAGGAACTAGCATAAATGATACTTGTTGGTGGATACTGCAGCAACACTCAGAAGTAGAAGAGATGCTGTAAACCTAAAACCTTGGCCAGCATTTCATAAGTCACTCCTCATGGTGCGTGCCCAGCCTGAAACAGAGGGAGGAGGTCAGGGTTTCAGGAGCTGTCATCTGCAGGCCCACAACCCTTCTGCTGGGCTGAGCATCTGATGGGACCCCCGCTGGCACATGGGTCACAGCAGCCCAGTAGCACCTGTCTCTGGGCCACCTGGATTGTCCCAGTGCTGGCCCCATGGCTCGCACTGGTCTTTCCTGCTCTAGCACGGTGTCTCCTCAACTCCCATTTTCCCATCAACGTTCCCTGAAACAAGTCATCCATTCCCATGTCTCTTCTGCCTTCACAGCTCCCAACAAGCACTGCTCTGGTCATGCCACCCCCATGTTCATGCTGCGTACCTGGGGAGGTGCAGTGAAATTTGGCACAGACCGGGCTGAGCTCTCATCACCTGGAAGGGCCGAATCCCCTGAGACAGCTACGGACTGTGAGAGATGGAGAAGTCCTCATCAGCGAAGTTTCTAGCTACATTTGTGGTATCTTCAGCCTGATGAATAACAGAGCTTTGCCCTTGTTACTGCTGAGAGAATATCCCTTCCTGAGGGCCTGCAGGCTTTTCTCTGCTTGCTGTAGCACAGGACTTTTTTCCCTTACGTACTCAGTTCACTTCTCTTCCTGCTGCTGGTAGAGGCTGCCAAACGTTTTGTTTCTTCCTCCCCCGTAGATGTGTCTGCATCCACTGCTGTTTGTGTTCCTGCTTGCCTTTAGAGTCTTTTTTTTTTGAACGTCAGTTGCATTTTTATCATATTTGGATCCTGTGAGCTAGGGATCACTGCACAGCACAGGGCGAAAGGGAGGATGCTGCGCAAATAACGTCCCTGTTCAGTCACCAGCCCCATGGCCATCAGGAGCAGACCAGCTTGGCTGAAGACCAGTGCCCAAAGGGTTTGACCAGCAGACCTATAGCTTCCCCTCCTCTGCAGGCTGTGGTGGGAAGCAGCCAAGCCTTCCTCTGGCTTCTCTGGTGCTCATTTTGCTGTGGAGAGCTGTGGCAAATGCCACTTTTGGGAGATGACTGTGAGAAATAGCCTTTGTCCTTGTCTGTCCTGGGGTGTTTTTTAATACAAGAAGAAATTGGGCACCTGGAAGAAATGTAGCCCCCAGGTCCAGCCAAAATCTCTTGAAAGACACCTCATAGAGGGGAATGCTTGTCCTCATTGCCAGCGTCAGCGTGGCCCGGCAGCGTGTGTTGGTCCCCTGGTCTCTCTGGGCTGTCGGGGTGGGAAGGGGAGCGGGGCACCAGGATGGGGATGGAGCGGAGCAGCACTCCGGGCTGGAGCCGGACGAGCGTTACATAACGCACTGCTCCGCTCCAGAGACACGTTCAAATGATTAATTGGAGGCTCTGGCAGCCGCTTCCCTGTAATAATATTTTAAACATTACTTTTCCACTGGTCGTTGCCAGCAATCGTTATTTTGCGCTGTGGAGGCTGTAAAATTTCACTTCAAGGATGGGTTTCACTCCCGTTACAAAATGTGTCTGGAATGTGCAGATGTTTCCTTCGGGGAATAGCGAGCCAATCCGCTCTAACACATCATCCCCACGGGGAGGACTCAACGTGCTAAGCAGCCCTATTCACAAAATCACAAACAAACACACACACACAGAGCCCTGTGGATCTGTACCCGGGCCGGGCATGTCGCTCAAAGCCTTGTTGATGTAAAAAGCCCAACATCTTGGCTGGAGCTGCAGAAGGCTTTGGTCTGGGCTGCTGCTGGGCTGCAGGGACACATGTGCTGGTCGCAGAGAGGTCTCGCTCCACAGCCTGCGGGAGCTGTGCCTGTTGTTATTTGCAACCGGCTTTTAGACAGTGCCACACATTACTGTTTTCTGGAGACGGATTGGAAGAACTATGAAAACTTTGGGTTACTGGGTGCAAAATAACATCCTGCAGGTATCCAAAGGTGCGCATGCCAAGGACAAAGAAGAGTTGCTTTAGATGCATCGGAGTTAGAGAAAATGGAGAGATGGGATTTAACTGAATGAAAACAACAGTTTGCATGGAGTGAGGAGAACACTGAAATATGCTTTTTATGAAACAGTCACTGGTGGATGGGAGCCCCAGCAGTTGGGACTTCAAATTAAGGCTGTAACCATCCCGGAGGAATGTCTTATGGGGCTGGTCTTGTTTTTGTAGGATGATCCAGGAGATCGCTCTTTTTTTTCCACTTGTGTAAATTTCTCTTTCAGTATCATCATTATTGCATGTGATGGGAGAACAAAGCTGTTAGGGGCATCAGGTCCTAAAAGAGGACCCTTTAAAGGGGTTGTCTGTTGCGTGTGCTGGGTTAAGTACCTGGAGCAGATCTGCCATAAGTGCTCCTGGAGTCCTCCTGCTCTGCCTGCTCCCCTCCGCTCTGAGCCTTGTGCCTCCTGCATGGCTGTTCCCGTGTCTGCAGGTCAGGGTGGCCAGTCTTTTGGGGATGGGTGCTGTCTTTCTGCAGCTCCAGGTAGTATATCTGGACTGTCTTAATCTTTGTCAAGCTGTGTTGCTTGAAACCCTTCCTCTAGTGTTGTGAGGGCGTTTTGGGCCCTTAGCATCTCTAGAGAGAACCTCATTTGGGGTGCTAGGTAGATTTTGGTGATGGGATCTGCCTTGATCCTGGTGTGTACCTCTGTATTAATCAATACACAGGCCTACCTTGCCTTATCCCCTCCATAAAAACCAAGTAGAGCCTGGAGGAGAAATGAAGGCAGTTATGGAAAATAAATATACAAGATATAGTACAGGGGAAGAGAAATGTTGATAGTGATGAGTATGGACTGAGAGCTCAAGGCCGTCAAACACTGATAAACAAAAGAATGCAAGGAAAAGTCTGTGGCTAGCAAAGTTGAGAAGAATAAAGGGTTTTTCAAGTATATTGGGAACAAAAGGAATTAAATGATACTGGTCTGTTAATAGATTGACACGGTCAATTTATCAATGAAAATACAGAAAATGCAGGACTGTTTAGTAAATATTTCTGTTTTCTGTTTGGAAAAAAGCCAGGTGATGTATTTGTATCATATGAGGATGATGAAACACTTTCCACTCCAACAGTAACTGAAGAGGATGTTAAACAGCTGCTATTAATGTTAGACCTTCTTAAACTAGCAAGTTTAGATATTTTGCATCCAGGAATTTTAAAAGATCTGGCTGAAGAACCCTCTGGGCTATTAATGTTCACTTTTAGTGAATTTTTGGGCAGTAGGGAAAATCCCAGGGACTGGATCAAACTGAACACGGTGCCAGATGGGATGGTACAAACATTTATCAGCCTGGTATCCAGATTTTCTAGCCCAAGGAGAAACAATACAGTGCATAGCATGGACATTAACTAGAATTTAAAGGGGATAGTGTAATTAGTGGCAATCAACATGGAAAAATCACTTATGGAAAATAGATCTCATGAACCTCTGCCTTTTAAGTAAGTTTACAGATGGAGGAGATGAAGATGATGACGTTGATGTAATACACATATGACTTCTGTAAGGTATTTGACTCAATGTCACATATTTGTCAGAAATTGGAATGAAAAAAGTCAGCACTACATATATTAAAGGGATTAAATACTGGCTTCAGAAAGTAAGAATAAACTGGAGTCGTCATGAAGAGCTGTGTTGCAGTGAAGTCTCGAAGATTGATTGCTGACTGCCTCCCTGGTGTATTTGTCAACAGACTGGAGGAAAACAAAAAACATTAGTGATACTGTACTGAGAGTGCCAGAGCACAGAGAAGGGAACAGAGATCTGCTTTGGTTGGAGACTGGGTCACAGAAAGGAGCAATGATGCTGCTGAGTGTAAGATCGCACATCTGGGACCAAGGAAAGCAGGCCTGCAGTGCAGGATGAGAACCTTCTCCTGGAAGGCAAGGACTTGGCCAGGGGAGGTGTGGTAGTTGAGTGTGCGATGAAGGATATGGCCACCAAAATGATTAGTGCAACCCAGGGATGTGTAAGCAGGGAGCTATGGAGCAGAGGGGTTGTATTTCCTGGTGTCTTCCTTTCACGGAGGTAGAGATGCCCTAAAAAATCCAACCAAAAGTGTATCTGAAGGACTGTCTCCTGCGAGGCAGCTGGTGTTTGCCGCACCAGCGAGAATGTGGTAGGTGACTGCAGTCTGGGGAGTATTTTTGGTTAAAACCAGGAAACTTAGTAGGAGGACCACAGTTTAGTGGACAGGTGGAGTGAATCCTACACCTGAGAACTCAAGCTAGGCAAGTTCAGACTAGAAATGAGCCTAACTGACTAACCCTGCAAGAGCTTACTAAAGGCAGTGATGGCCATCCTGTCCCTAGGAATCTTTACATGAAGATGGGAACGTTCTCTAGGATGGGAAGCTGCTTGCTTAGGCTTGATGCGGGAACTGATTGTGTGGAGCCCTGTGGCTTGCAGTATGGGATTCATTGTGATAAAAGATCACGTTAAAAATCTGTGAGTCGTTCTCTATGTGCTCATTTTTAGTGCAAGAAGCAGACTGTCAAAAGAGAAGGGTTAGTAGCTTTGTGTCCTGTCCCCCATTTTCCCCAAACTGGCTCATGTATTGGGTAGGTCCCAGGGCTTCAGAACATCTGGAGAGCCTGTCCCTCACTGAGGAGACCACAGAAAACAGACATAACACCAGGATTGCAAGGAAAACACAAACCGGATTGTGCTGCAGCAGTGGTTTGGCCAGGTCTTGGGTCCTGAACATGATGCACTTTTCTTTTTGCTCCAGGCTCCCCTGGTTTGTGGATTTTCTGTCACAGGCAGTGGGCTGTGAACTCTGTGGTTGTGCTCAGCATCATTGTTTTCACAGAGCAGGACCATTTACTTTGTGCTATTTTTAAACATATCAAGTGCTGATGTGACTGCCCCAAATCCCAGAGTTTTCTCTCTGGAGAAGAAGAAAATAAGTAAGGGGCTCAGCATCCCTCCAGCACAGGCTATGCTGCAAAATGTTGCTGAAAGTTGTTCTCCGTCACTAACAACGCACTGCCAGGTCTGAATTTGGTTGAGTCTTCCTGGTCTTTACTTGTCCTTTTTCCCGTCTCAGCTATTTTTAGTTAGCATCCCATTTTTTGAGCTGAAGGGTGTTGGTGAGAGCCTGTAACAGGGAATCTCTTAAAAAGAAGTCTTGTTGGTAAAACATATTGGAGGTGAAAATCAATTGACAGACAGGCTAAAATACACACAAAAATGTTTTTCTTAAGCAACCACCAAGGAATTTGGAAAACTTGCCTGTCTGTTAGAGATTGCTGTTAGCTAAAGGTCAAACAAATTTGTACTGTCAACTACAAAAGGGAAAGCGTTTGAGGGAGTGTTATCGCCCGTGGGAAGTGACTGTTGAGATCTGGTGACGGGGCCAGCATTACCGGGAGTGGGTGGAAAGTTGGGTCTGTTCCGGCACCGAGGCAGGTGCTGGGGGATTTTGCCCGAGCCTGTGGAGTTACGCTGGTGGCACCCCCCAGTCGCCTCTGCTGCCCATGTCCCATGGGAGGTACAGGCTGGGAGATTTTGGAGCAGGACCTGGGGGGCTGGAGCTCAAACTTTGCAAATGACTGAGAAGGAAATGGCCACAAAATCTTTTTGTTAGGTCCACTCGCCTTTGTGCTGCTCTGACAGTGGAAGGTCCAAAGTGGGGAGCATGCTGTGTTCACCCCAGGCTGCTCCCAGACCCGGAGGGATAAAGAGACACGGTGACGCTGTCCCTCAGCCGCCTCATGGCATTTAGCGGAGACCTTCCCTGTCTGTTCTCACACTGTTTTGAATCCAGGGTGCCCCATTCATGTCTGCTTTACCTGCCATGCGTGAGTGGCTTTGGCTGGTAGGTGATGTTACTCCTAAATCCACAGTCCTTCATGGACCCTGGTAAAGGCCGTGTTTTGCTGCCTTAGGGCTTTGTTTTCCTCTTCTTTGTGTGCTGCCGGTTCCGTGCGGTGCCTGACAACGTACTGACTGTTCTCCCAGTGTGAGAAATGAGAGATGATTTCCCAACTGTTTGAAGAAATTACTTTTGATCTGATACTGCCTTATCAGTTTCACTCTCTCTCAGCTGGCTTGCGCCCTGAATTCAACTAGGAAGTGGCATTAAGTTTTTTACAAATCTCCTCAAGGCATTTCAGATGATCAGGCAGTCCCTGGTTCACGGCTCTCGTGCTGTATTGATGCCCAAGTTGTTCCACTGTTCCTTTTGGAATAGAAAACACAAATGCCACAGAAAGTTTCCAAAGAACAGGCTATGCAAATATTTTTTCATACTTTGTCAGTGTTTGCAAACTGGACGTGTGCTTTGGAGAAGACTTTCCTGGAGTTCTCTGCATCTCTTGGCTCGAGCTCCTGTGTCAGCTCAGCAACGTATCAGTGCTGTCGGTTCAACAGCATCCAGAGCCTCCTGCATCCTGCGAACCTTGCCTGTGGCTCTCATTTGTTGTGTATAGCAGAACTTACAGTGCTGGGGAAGAATAACATTGTGTTTTTATTATTTCTCACAGAGAAATAATGTCCCTAGAGGATAGCTATCCAAGCAAAGGGCTCACATTAAAGTAAATACAAATAGAATAATAAAAAAACAGGACCTGAAGATTATCTACTCCATCCCCTGTCCCAGTGGTGAATTAATATCAACAATACCTAAACATTTATTGAAAATGCTTCACTTTCTGTGAGAAAGATTAAGCACTTAGTAGCTCAGCTGTGTAATTCCTAAATTACAGTTTACAAAGGGCTCACTTTTCATGGTAAAATAAAATATCACTGGGCTCTGAACATGCTGACTCGGAAACACTCTGGGTTTTCAAGAGACCAGGGCTGGGTGTTGAAAGAGCTGTGTGTCGGCATGCAGTGCCACAGGACCTGGGGGCTCCCCGGACAGATGCTTTTTTTGGGGAAGAAGTGGATGTCTGCGTGGAAAGTGGTTGGATTTGGGCTACAGGCATCTAATGTGGTCTGCTTGAGCTCTGCCATGTGTGCTGGGAAGATACTTGCTTTTATTGCATCTTTGGTTTCTTTGCAAACTTTCCATGAAACAAATGTATATTTGCAGGGCTGACATTTAGCTGGATGAAACTGCAGACAGCTTGTTTACCTGCAGCACTAATTACAGACATTAACTTTATTTAAATATTTGGGTTGCTGCTTTCCCAAGCTGAAGGTCTTCCCTGCTCTCATCTTTTAGTGTGATGTTGCAGAGGCAGAGCAGGGCTGGGTGATGCCTGATGTTTCAAGTCTTATTTTATTCCATATTAAATCACCTCTTGGCAATGGAGGGGAGGACCACGTCCAGCGCCAGCTTGAGTCAGTGCCAGCTCCTGGTCACTCAGGTGGCTTGAAAGGTGGGACCTGGCATGAAAAGCCGCTCACATAGCGGTGGGCATCCCTGTAGCCAGCTCCTTGTGCCCCCAGAGCACCCTGCAGAAGCTCTTGCTGACTTCCACAAGCACAGGAGCCCCCTGGTGACTCCCTAGTGCCCCCCTTGCCTTTGGCTCCATTGTTTCTGTGTTGGGAATGAGGAGATGAAGTCAGTGGCAGTCTAAGAATAACTTGTAAAGTGAGCTGTGCTGCGGGTCCCTGCGCAGACAGCAGTGCTCCGGTTCCTGGGAGCCTCTTGTGTGAAAAAGCCCCCACCCAGCCCTCCTGGCTGGGGAGGAGAGGGACGGAGCGCATGATGCCATTGCCTACGAGCTGACCCTGCCAGAAGATGACGTCGCTCCATGAGGTAACACGTCCCCTTTGTTCGAGTGGCTTCATCCCTGGTCCGACTTTATAACCATATTTGGGAAAGTCTGCGGAAAGCTGCTGGCTGCGGGGATCCAAGGAGCTGCTCTTTGAGGCTCAGCTGCACTGCAGACAGCTCCCACCTGGAGGGTCGGGATGCCCTGGCTGCAGTGGAGTTGCCCTGGCCATGGCTGGGATACCCTGGCCTTGGTGGGGATACCCTGGCTGTGGTGGGGATGCCCTGGCTGTGGTGCGGGTGCCCTGGCCACTGTGGGGATGCTCTGGTTGCCATGGGGATGCTCTGGCAATGATTGGGATCCTCTGGTCGTGGTGGGGATGCCCTGGCCGTGGTAGGATACCCTGGCTGTGGTGGGGATGCCCTGGCCGTGCATCTTGCAGGCACATGCAGCCTCACCTTCTCTGTCTGCTCTGGGGATGGGGCATGGGCACAGGAGCAGAGGGAGTGTGGGTGAGCAGTGGCTGGGTAGGGACTGCCATGTCACCTGGGGTGTCCCGAGCTCTCTGCTCGGTCTCATGCAGGGATCAGTCTTTCACAGCCCCTNCTGCTGCCACCTGCCTCTCAGAGGGATCATGAAGAACCTGTGGCCCCAACCCAGCAAGACGAGTAGGATTTACTCCTGCAGACCTGAGGGTTGCGTTTTGCTGGTGCTCCGGGAGAGGCCTGGGGCAGGATGAGGCAAGGCAGTGAGATGGAGAAGGAGCATTGCCTTACTCCCATTGCTCAGAGGGGAGCCCGCAGTGATGGAGTGACCTGCTTGGGTCCTGCAGCGAGTCTGCAGCGGAGCTGGGAGTTACATCTGGGTGTGCTTCATGTCAAACCCAACTGTCTCCTGGCACAGCTGCCTTGCAAGGGCATATGTGAGAGTGCTTTATAGTTCTCCCAGGAGAGCACAAAGTGTACAGAACATTGCAAAAATGCTTGTATCCTTGCCTTACATTTTCATATCAACAATTACGATTTTGCTGTGGGAAGAAAAACATTTAGTTTTTAGATGAATATTTGTGAAAAAGTCTTTTGGGGCAAATTCCTTAGAGAGAGCCAAGACTTGGGCCAGCATTTGAAACTCATAAATTCAAAATGAACAAATAAATTGTCATCGTGCTGTGACAGCCTCGGGGAGACGAGGGTGCTTGCCACCATTTGCAAGTCCCAGTGTGCAGCTCTCTGCTTGGGGCTTGCTCTCAGCAGCTGCCGGTGTCTCCCGTTGAGCCTGTCCCTGGACAGCCCTCCATCCCTGCATTCGCTCCCTGACAGCCTTGCTGTTCTTTAGAAGCTGATCTCTGCAGTGGAGTCCCCGAGCACATGGATGAAATGCAGCCTCCTCCGGCGTGGGATGCATCAGTTCACAGTGACCCGCTGCTACGTGGCTCTGGGAAAGAAAGGGGTGAAACCCACCAGCGAAAGGGCCCTCTTTGTGTTCGGCTGCAGGTCTTGGAGGTGATGTGCAGTGGAGCTGGAATCCCTTTGCCTTTGGAAAATCCCTGCTACAATGTGATTGAAACGAGTAGCTGGTGATGAAGGTTTCCATATACTGTTGCCCTCCTGTCTGTGCTGAAAGGCTGAGAGCTCATCGTGCATGAGAACTGTTGAGACTTGCTCCCAGCCTGCCTGCCGGGGTGTCACTGCACCTAGTGCAGGATGATGGCATTGCTCCCTGCGCCCAACATAAAGAAAAATCTGTGTTTTTTCAGATTTCCATAGCCACTGTGGCAAGAATCTCTATTGCCCTCTCTGCACACAAGCGCTGTTACTTCTGTGCTTCCTAGGAGAGGTGCAAGCCAAAAGACAAAGAAAAAAAAGGAATCAGATCAGCAAAAACCTGTAATTTTTCCTGGCTCGAGCATGCAAAAACACATAGGGTTTTTCCTCCTCTTTTCTGGAAAGTCTGTTATGTACGTCAAGCAGTATCAGCACAGCACTGCTGCGTGAGGCACCGTGCTGCCTTTTATTCCTGGAGACTAGAGAAGTGTTTGCCATGGTAACTCGTAAGACAGTGTTTCGGCTGTGCAGGCGACCTCTCAGGCAGTTTGCTGCTCTGTCAGCTGATGGAGGGCTCTGGAAGCAGTGGGCTTCGTTGTGTCTCACAAGCCATCTTGCATGTCCCTCTGTCACTCGTCCTCTAGGATGTGGAACGGTGCAGCCTGGCTTTTGGTGGGGGTGAGGAATGGGAGCATTGCTGGGTTTTGCTGGGAGCATTGCTGGACAGCTGCTGCCACCTGCGGCGTTTCCAGTGCCTTGATTTGCTGCTCACTTCCGTCGTTGCCTTCCTCCCTGGTTGTTGCAAGGCTTTAGCCATGAGAACTGCCAGGGACAGAGTACCTTCGTATTCTTCGGTGGATGTTTGGACAAAGCATGTGGAGTTTGTTGAGATCAGAAAGGGGGAACTGTTTCCACTGGAAGATGTGCTTGGGAATGAGAGGACTCAGGCAGTCTGGGGAAGGCTCTGGGGTCATTAGTGGGGCAGAGAAGATAAATAAGAACAATTATTTAGTGTTCACAGTGCAGAAAATTAGGCAGCATCCAATGAAGTGATGCCTCTAGCCGGTTTCAACAAACCAAAGAAAGTACTTCTTACGTAAAGCATGTGAATTACGGAGCTTGTTGCTGTAGGCTCTTGTGGAGCCCCGGCTGGCTGAGGAAGGGATGGACGACGTCATGGAAGATTGGTCTGTTGGTGGCTGTTTAATACAATAGTCCAATGCCATCTCTGGCTCTGAAGGTCCACTGTTGCTGGCTGCCAAGAGCTGGGAAGTGTGTTGGGGAAGGATTGCTCACTGGGAGCTTTGCTTGTGCGTCTCCCTCAACACCTGGTACTGACCACTGTTGGGGATGGGATATGGGGCAGGGTGGACCCTTAATCCCAGGGACAGAACTATTCCTACATCCCTGCACCCACTTCCGCTGTTAAAACGCAGTTTCTGGAGCAAAATGGGACCCGGCCCTGTCTGCAGGACTCTTACTTTGGTTACACAAACACGAGGCAAACTCCATTTCAGGGGGGTCTGTCCTGGATGAGGGCAGACTGGCTGACTGGTGGAGGCTTGTGGTGAGAGCCCAGCCTGCCTGTTCCACAGGGAGAAAGTGATTTTCCCCAAAGGACAGGGTCTCTCTGCTGCAAATGCTCCATGTACTCCTGTCAGGCCAGCCCAACTCAGGAAGGTAGGAAAGCTTTTCCCTTCCCTGCAAGCTGCACCCAGCAACCTGGAAGGTAGATGCTTTATCCCTGCTGCACTGTTGCAAGCCTCTTAGTAGCCACTGTAGAGGCTCCTGTGCAGACTTTGGATAGAAATATGACTGTACCCAAGCTACCGTCTTTCCCTAGCACCTCTGGAGCTTCACTGACCCACAAAACTCTTAGCTTTTCCTGTGGCTTACAGACCTGAAGCTTCTTTTCCACTGAACTGCTGCAGCTCTCCCAGCCTGCACGCAGGCTCCTCTCTGCACAGACGCTCTCTCCGTCTGTGGATGCTTTTCCCATTACTGTTCTGGCTGGGCTCCATGCACCAAAAGGGCTGGGGAAGGCACAAGCCAGCACTGTCCCCCCCCTTCCCCTTCCTCCCTTTTTTGTGAAATGAAGGCAGAGCAGGCCCACAAATGACATAATGAGAGCATGACATCAGGCTTGGCAGGCGGAGGCATGCTATACTCTGCTCAACATTATATGTTCTGTGGAATTAAGGAAAAAACAGCGGTGCACCAAAAAAAGCCTGTCCACCACAGTGCTGCAGAAATAAACCCCTGGCTGCCCTGGGCTTGCAGCTGTGGGGCCATGGAGCCCGTCTGAGCATCATGAAGGGACAAAGCCCTGCTCCTCGCTTCCATCAGCAGCTGCTGGAGGGCAGCAGCTAGGCGGGGGCACGCCAGTGCTCGATGCTTTTTACCCCTAGAAGTTATCTGACCCAGTCTGCAGGAGATCTCGCTGGAGGTGTTTGTGACTGATCCATCCTCACACTCTCCGTGAGACGGGCTGCTGTTAGCCCTGGGGTACACACAGCTCTGGAGAGGTTCAGTGGTGCACCCAGCGTGCACCACATGGAGAGTTTGTAGCAGAGCTGGGATGGAGCTGAAGGTTCCCAAGGCTCCAGTCGATGCCCTCATTACCAAATGTTCCCTTATCCAAAGCTTCACCCAGAAGAAGTTTTTTTAAAACTTCCTTTGCCAGGCACATAAGTTAAATGTGTGAGTGTTTGCTGGGGCACTTAGGGAGCTGCAAGGGGAGCTCTCTGTAACGCATCTTTCATGCACTTCTTGTTCTATAAGATAGTCACTGGTGGGTTTTGGTGCCCCTTGTCCCACAGAGATCTGTGGAGAAGTGGGCCAGCCCTCCCAGCCTCCTCCGGCATTACATGGCTCCGTTTTACAGGTGTGGAAGCTGAGGCAGGATTGAGAAGTTGTGACTTGCCCGTTGTTGCCCTCCTCCAGGCAGCACAGTGTGTTCTCAATTTTCCCCATGGCACAAATAAACTAAATTTTTCTTTCTTCTCGTGGAGAGGGCAGCAGTCTGCGTGCGTGGTGCGTTTCAATGGAGAGCCTTGTTTTCTGCTGGCATCAGCTCTGCTTTGAACCTGCTCCGAATTTCCTCCAGCCTGGCAGTGGGCTGGGAAAATACAGTCGTGGCAGTTTGTGGCACAGAGAGCCTGAGCTCTGTCCCACAGCCTTTGCGTCGGGTTTTATTGCTCAGTATTTCCTGATTGTTATTTTTTTTTCTGCAACCTAGCTTGATTCGCAGCCATCTTTCCCATGCCAGGAAGGCATAATATGATTTTCCATATAAGCTGGAGAGGGACCAGTGGGAGAAGGCAAGCAGGCAGCTGGGAGCCCAGCTCGCTGACTCGCGGCTGGAGGTGGCAGGCGCTGGCATCTGCCACCATTCCTCGCTTCTCCAAGCTGTCCTGTCAACAGGAGCTCTGCTTCCCTTGCAGGCTTTGCACCAAGGAGGTCTGGGAAGCTTGAAATCTGGGAGGTTTTATAGCGGTTCCTCATCAAATTATGAAGGCAAGGGTAGAAAACAGCAAGGGAATTGTGCTCTGGTTTTACATACCCGTCGGTTGCCATCTAGTGCCTGGTCTGGCTGGAGGACAGGAGCTTCTGTGCAGATCCTGGATAGGAGCTCAGTCTATGGAAGACGGAGGGTGGGAGCCAAGGTCTTGGGATCCCTTGCAAAGCATGTGAGTTGTAGTTAAATGACAGAGTGTCAGGGTATAGACAGAGCTTGGGTTAATTGTAACCTCCACGGCTTCAGAGCATCTCTGAAGCAGCCTTGTCTGGGAACTGAGCACCAACTTTCTCCTTTGAAGCCCACTGCTGGAGCTTCTCTGCGTGCTGGGCTGTGGGTCCGTGTTAGCTTTGAATGACAGTAGTGTGTGCCAGATAGATGGGTGAGCTCAGATGATAATATCTGGCAGCATCAGCTTGGTGATGGTGTGTGCAGAATGACAGCGAAGTTGTACTATCAGGAGAAGAGGAAAAAGGCTCAGGAGCCCTCTCCAGCCCTTCCACCGTGACACTGTGTAGTCTCACTGGGGCATGACAGTGCTGGTGCCCCAGAGACATGCATCCGAGTGGCCTGATGGCCTCACAAGCTGTCCTGGCCATACAAAGCAGCACAGTCCCTAGAGCAAATCAGAGGGTTGAGGGTTGTCACTTACTGGTTTACGGGGGCCAGCTCCTCCTGGCCCTTCCTGAGCAAAACCCACTGGCCGCAGCCACAGCACCCCTTGAGTCCCCGCTGGATCACTCGTGTTCTCCAGGAGCTCCTTCCCCCGTGCATGCTGCTCAGCAGGCAGTGACATCTAGTGTCAGTCCAACACACTGTGTAAAAGCAGCACTGGGTGGGGAATTACTGCCTGTTTTTGCATTTTACCCGTTTGTTGAGGCTGGTGGGAGCAGCTCTGCCTCTCTGCATCTTCCTGGAGCAGGTACCAGGTCACAGTCATCCCTGGTCCTGCTCTCAGGTAGGAACGGAGCTGACTGACCCCTGGGAGTAGAGGATTTGGCATCTTAGCCTTCGCTTATCTGAAGTTTAAAAGCTTTCTCTGAGATGAAATGGAAATCTTTGTAAAGGGATGTTTTGTAAAGGGCTGGGGAAGGCTCAGGAGCAACCCCTCCATACCTGGCACTGTGGCAGGGGGATGGAGAAGAGCAGACCTGCCCTGCTGGAGCTCTTCCCTTTGTACATGGGAAGTAGGAAGATGGGAGGGATGGAGAGAAAGCTGCAGAGCTGAAGAGAAGGCAGCTGGGCTTGGGGCTGGCTGTCCCGGTACCCTGTGTGGCTCAGGTGCCCGCTTGCTGATTGTGCCATCTGTAATGCTGAGAGCTTCATGCTGCCCTCCGCGCTCTCTTCTCCATGCAGCCAAGCAGCGCTTTTGAAGAGGCTCTTTGAAATGCCAAAGTCCTGATTTTCTAGCAGCAGAATGGTTTGTTTTGGAGGTCTCTCTTGTCTGGGCAAGGAGCAGGAAGACATCAGAGCTGAAACACCATTTCCTTCTGTCCTGGGCTTGAGGTGCTGCCTAAAAACCGAATGGGTTATTTCCAGGTATTTCAAAGAAGAGAAATGGTTTTACTGGTCTCCCCATAAGCTAAATGGGTGTTGGTCTGGTCCTTTCCAAAATTGGCCAAGTAAAGGAAGGAGGTGCAGAGGCAGAGGAGTACAGTTTATAGAAAATACTCAAGGAGAGGTGGAGCAGAAGCCTCCCTGAGGAAGGATCTGATCTGGCTGGCAGCAGCTGGGATTCCAGCCCAAGCTGGTCTTGTGTGTTTGTCTTGCAAGTGGGAGCTGAAAATGGGTTTGGAGGTGACTTTCCTGTCTCCTGTGCAGAATGTGACTCCCATGTGGTCTGTGTCACTTCAGCAAAGGATGCTCTCTATTCTTTAAGTATTGTCTTAGCTACCCCGAGACAAAAGAACGCTGGCTTGGTCAGATATTTTTGCTAGCATCCTTTTTCTAAGTGTATTTGTTGAGGTTCTATTTTGCACATTTCTTGGACTTCTTTAGTGATGTTGCTGATGAACTCTTCTGAATCCACACTCAGCTTGGCAAAGAACTCCTGGACGGCAAAATCAGGGAAAATAAACTGAAGCCTTTTAAAGAGACATCCATCCCTCTTACTGATCCCCAGAGTTTCCTGGAATCATACGTAATTTTCCTGCCAGTTTGGCAGAATTCTTTTTATTTGGATAAATTAAGTATAAATGTCAGATCAAACCAAGAATTTATTGATTAGGGGATAAAAATAAGAGGTGAGGCAGCAAGGAGAAATTACAGGAGATGCTTGTAGGAAAAAAGGTGAGAAAGGAGGTGGAGAGGGGAATGTCTCTGTTGACACGACACGGCTGCGGCTGCAGTGAATCCAGCCCTGTCCGCCTGCATAGAGCTCTGCCAGAAATCCTTGAAGGATAATAACCATTGCATGGGCTCAGAATACGTATTTTGATGCTGCTAAAAGAGGGTTTTGGCTAAAGGAGATTCATTTGAAACCAAAGAGTGAAATTTATTGGGAATGAGTGGAGACTGATCAGCAAACCTTTCACTTCTTAGCTGAGTGACATTTTAAAAATGAAAAAGAGGACATGAGGTGAGGAGAGAGAGCTGGACTGGAGGACAGAAACAATTTTGCTTTGGATGAGTTGAAGGCTATTGGCGATTAGAGATTTTTTAAAACAGTATTCCTTTTATAAGGACAATCTAACCTGATTTTAGGTGGAAAGTATTCTTTGTTACTTCTTCTTTCCTTTTAAGCTTTTCCAAAGAGAGACAAAAAGATCTTTAAAATGGAAAAGTTGAATGCATCAATTGTGTAATTAATCATCAGTTCTTTGGCACTAGAAATGGACTTGGAAGTTCCTCATAAATTTTTCTCTTAAGTTAATTACTACTTTAGTCTAAATTATTTCTTAATTACTTCTTTGAACATACCTTAGACATGTATTTTTTTAAAAGGATACATCAAATTTAGTAGTACATTTGTCATGTCTGCAATTACTCTAGATACCCTGCAGAATGGTCTGCATATAATGATAGTCTTCATCTCTATTTACACATCATACAAAGCTTTGAGCAGCAAATGCTTTACAGCTGGGAAAGGTGTTTTCTTCGGCTGTGAGAAGCGCTCCACTTTAACACACCAAAACCTTGCAGTCTGGAGTCTGGACGGAGTTTGGAGAGAGGCTCTTCTAAGGTCTAGTAATGGAGGAATGACAAAATGAAGTTAAACAAAAGCTGAAAATTGTGTTTTCTTTCTCTAGGGATCTTTCCAATAACAAGATCAGTGGTTTAGATGTTCAGATATTCGAAAGCCTGACTTCTCTGGCAAAACTGTAAGTAGACGCTGCACCCGTACGAGTCCTCCAGCTCACTGTGCATGTTTGAGCTGGTACCTAGAATGCATGCTTGTGTTTCATCAGTTAGCCTTGTTCTTGCTTGACCTCATCTGTCGAGCCCCAGATAGATGTGTCCGTGGGCTGCTTCCTCAAGGCGTTTAGCTGCGCAGTCCGGTGGTTTGCTTATTGGCATTCAGAGAGTCGGGCAGGATTTGACCCACTCTACTGCAAGATGGAGAGGAGATCGAGGCAAGGGAATGAGATTTGTCACAAGATGTGTGTTAGTACATGGAAAATTATGATAAAGTCGCGGTGTCCAAATCCCACTTATCTTCTGAGGAAACTGGGTATTGAGCCTGAGGGTCCTTTGAGGAGCCCGGCACTAGTGGGGGAAAGGCCTGATGTCCCATTGCTTCCCACACCCTGAGCTGTCCTAAAAACTGCCCAGACTCTGTGGACCAGGAGAGGAGGAGAGCTTTGACCATTAGCAAACTCACTGGTTCAGCTTCTGGTCAGATGAGTTTGCACTGTTACTTGCTGATGGTTCACAGAGAAGATTAACTTTTTTTAAAGAAAAATTGGACTGTCAGATTAAGAAGGCACCAATACAGCCAAAAACCAAACCCAAAACCTGCTTTGGTGGTTCCAGCTGAGTAGCTGGCAGCCTGGACAGCCTGCCATCTTCACACCTCAAAAATCTCCTAAAAGGAGGACTTATGGAAGGACTTGAAATACTGGAACTGGACTTGAGCACAGGAACAGGCCACCTAGGGAGGCTGCGGACTCTCCATCCACAAAAGCAGTCTGGACATGATCCTGGGCAGCCCAGTCTAGGTGACACTGTTTAAGCAGAGGGGTTGGACCAGATGACTTCCAGAGGCCCCTTCCAACCTCAGTCATGCTGTGATTCCATGACTTAGTGTCTGGCTGGCCATTTTGCTATCATATGCACATGGCTTTTGAGACTCAGGGTGCTCAGAGGGTGACTAGTACCCAAGCAGAGCTTGGGACAGAGGTTGATCCTGTATGTTGGCCAGAAATTGCATGATGAACTTTGCTTTTACTTTTCCCTCTTTTACAGAGATATAAGCCACAACAAGATTTCTACATTAGAAGATGGATTATTTGATAATTTATTTAATTTAAGTGAAATGTAAGTTCATCCTCTTTGTTTCCCAGTTCTTTTCTTAGACCTTTCCTTGAAACAGCAATTCCCTTCCTGGTCGGGTGGGATGCAACACTCTCTTGCGGGGATCTGCGGCGTGTACCCAACCAAGCAGCTGCCTTTTGGACTCTCTGCAGTTTCTTCCTCAAGCTGTGACCTGCTCCTGGCTCCTGTTGGTGTCCTTCAAGCCTAACCTCTTCCCAGACTTTGCTTCTGTTGCCTGAATACCTCCAACCTCTGCCACTGCCTTCTTGGCTTCCCTGCTTCTCTCCCACACCATCTCTACTGAGGTTCTTGTCTCTGGCTGTGCTCTGGGTCACAGTTACTGTTCTGTTTGTATGGTCACACCTTGGGATCGGGGGATCTAACGAAAAGGGCACTGACCTGCAAACTGGGAGACCCTGACTGAGGTGTCTAAGTCACTTGAAGACATGTGAAGCTGTTCTCCCTAAGTGATTCAAATTCTTAGGCTTGTAGTGGTTTTTAATTGAAGTAATTAAAATCTGTGCTGTTATGTGAAGGGAGGCTGGGGGAAGCCACGCACTTCCAGGAGAGATACATGAAGTCACAGCACAGAATGGCTGTTCTGTATCTGAATGAGCCAAAGGATTAACCCCATGCAATCGCTCTTGGCAAGCAAGAAGAAAGCTCAACCGCACATTCTCCCTGAAGACAAGACACAAAGGGCATTTTCAGCTCTGCATTTTTTGCTTACAAGAGGCACTGAAAAGGCACAAAGGATCCAGGCTAGGTCTAAGTGAGTCTGTCCCTGCTAAGGCTGGCCGGCAAAGTGGTGCTTTCAGTATAAAACTCCTGGGTTCAGCCCCTGCGGCAGCCCAGCCCAGCTGGCGTCGGCTAAACAAACAGCTTTCCATCTCTGTCCTGTTCGCAGCTGAATGCCAAAGGCTGTAATTTGGATCAAGCTTAGCTGCAATTAAAGTTTCCATCTTTTCATTAAACTGCCACATGGAAAGATTATCATTGACTTTGCATTTCTTTTTTGACAGATCAATTTTATTCTCTTAGCTATTTTTTAATGGAGCTGTAAATAGTCTCCCTTAGCTGGAAAGGCTGCCATTACATCCAATGGCTGTTAGATGGCAGACTATTTTAAATATAAGATTGTGTCTGTAATTTGCTTCTAATTGCAACAATTATTTGTAGAGTGCAAAAAGTACTTGGAGTACTTGCCTAATTCTAGCCTCTAGAAAAATCATGTTAATTATTGCTTGTTTCCCTATTCATTAACTCCCCTCGCGATTCTTTCTGAAGCATTTCAGTGGAGTGGCACAGATGGGAACAGTGAGGGATCCGCACACTGCTGTAATTAACCCTGAGCACATGTCACATTAATGCCTAACTTTTGTCTGATCTCCCTGTTACAGAAACTTAAGTTGGAATCCATTTATTTGTGACTGCAAACTTTCCTGGTTGCCCAGTTGGGTGGAAGACAGAAAAGTGAGAGTTATTGAGGCGTCAGATACGAGATGCGCCCACCCTCCTGAGGTGGCAAACCTTTCCCTGTTCGATGTCTTATTCATCAATGCTACTTGCGGTAAGGAAACACTGTGGGCTGTGGTGGGGAGATGATGAAACCGCTGGAAACGATGGGCCCAAGGGCAGCTGGGGATCACATCTAGACCTCTTTAGACCTCAAGTCACCAGTTCTATTCTAATTAAGCAAATAATGGTAGCATATGACTGTACACTGATGCCTTAAAGATTGAGTGGGTCACGCCAGGGCTGAGATCAGCAAACTCATTACAGACCAAGCTTCAGGCAGCCATGAGATGACACTAGCTCCATGACCTCCAGCTGCAGGCTTTCATTCTCTCAAGCTTTTAGCACTCTAACTTTAAGCAGTGAAATCTCATTGGAGTTGATGGGACCTGAGGACATGCTAAAATGAGTCTTGGCAGGTAACAGGGCTCCACGGCCAGAGCGTTGAATGAATGCTGCCCCGATCTACAGCCTGTCGCCAGCTCCGCATGCATTTTTCTGACTGCTTTGGCTAGCAGAAACATCAGGCAGTGTTTAACTGAAGGGTGGGAAGGGGGACCCCTAAGAAAACTAATCCTGCCTGGATACTCAGCTCTTTCTGAGTAAGAGAGAGAGAGAGGGAGAGCGAGTGCTCCCCCCGATAGGCATCAGGCATCTCCTTTAATGCATGATGGGAGGATGCAGTGGTGAGGGCTGAGGGAACCAGAGCTGGTGGGGACCAGCCTGATGAAGTGCAGTGCTCCCCCAGGGCCAAAATCTGGGTGGTGGTTGCTCTGCTTTCCCCAGCAAAGTTACCCCAGCCTTGCAGCACCTCACCAGTGGGCTGTTTGCCTGGTGCTGGGATTATCAAGGGGAATAACGGTGCTGGAATTATCAAGGGGAATAACACCAGCATCGTTATTCCCCTTGATAATTAGTTGTTCCCCACTTGAACTACTTTAATTTAGTGCGGAAACAATAATGTAAAGCTGTCTTCTGGGTAATTCAGTGTAATGGGAGTAGGCTGGGGACAGCCTGCCAGCTACTGACAGTTGTTACTGACCAGCAGGAAGCTGAAGAAGTATGACCAGACTGGTGTTAAAAAGCAAAGTAGTTCCCATGCTGTGGTCCTCCTCACGGGACTTTTCTTAAGAAAAGTGGCTCAATGTTTGCAGGAAGGCCATGGAGAAAGCTGGACAGTTGGATGGATTTGGTGTGGGAAGATCACGCAAGGCCAGAGCTGTTGAGATGTCTGGGGGGAGATGTTGTAGCAACCAGCAGAAACAGAGGAGCAAACATGGCTCGGTTGCGTGGGCAGAGCTGGAGGTGAGGCCAGGCAGTCCCAGCTGGGCTGCGGCTGTGCACGTGGCAGAGGCCCTGCCTGTGTCTTTGTGGCAGAGAAAGTTCCACCCCTTGCAAGCCGGTGAGGGGGAAGTGAACTCGAGGGAATGAGCTGTTGCTCTGAGAATGGGGCTGTTGTGGCTGCCATCGTTGTATGTGCCTGTGTGTCCATGCACATGTGTGTTTGTGCTCCCTGTAGCCAGGCATGTGTTGTTTCTGTGCATCCTTCCCATGAATGCATACACGTGCATCCTTCCACACCCCTTGGGTGTGGGCTGTATGTGGCATTGCCCTCTTTTCTAGCACCAGATTTTGCCTGCAAGTGGGTGGGAAGCTCTTGGCTCTCCCCAAGGAGGAAGGTGGCTGCAATGTCTGCCCAGCTCCAGCGTGGGCTTGATGGAGAGTCCGTTGGTGTTTTCCCTATGCCCCCATGTGCCATTCTGTCCAGCTGTGTTTGGTTATAGACTTGTAGCTGGATGCCTCAGGCAGCATGCAGTGAAACGTGCTGCACCAGACCAAACCAAGGTACAGCCAAGGGACAACCTTTTGTCTTGGTCTTACTTGGTGACTAGTCCTTTGGGCTCCTTTGAGGATCAGACTCAGCAGCTCCATGTCCCATGAGACTGTCAAGCTCTCCAAAGACCCCTTTTATTTGCTGAGTGTTGCTGCTCCATAAATCTGTGCGATTGGCTTGTTATTTCTGTCATCATTAATTAGCACAAAGAGTTTGGAAATCGTTTCTGAGGGATTAAAGACTTCCCAGGCAAGTCTCAAAAAGGAAATGCTTGGAGTAGGAGCTGGCCAGAAGAAGTCCATTCCCAGGGGTGTGGGGTGGTGTCTCTTGGAGGATTTCACGAAGCCATGGCTTCACAGTGTCAATTTGCAAGAGGATCTTCTGTTCTTTCTCCAGGAGCTCAATACATAACGTGTCTGCCAAGCAACAACACAGAAGGAGCTGAGCTTGTCATCCTCTTCACATCTGTTCACCCTGGGAACCTCAGCGAGGAGACCTGCGGTGCCCTCTGTAATGCTGAAGACCAGGAATATGGAGGTTTCAGCACCCAGGGACAGTGTTTGTGTGGTACTGCCCATGAAACAAACTCTTCCTCTGGTTGTTTGCCGTTTTGCACTGAGCATTTGTCCGGGCAGGCCTGTGGTGGCCCATCACTCATCCCCTCTCCCTTCCAGGCACAGCTGCCTGTGTCTTTCACAGGACTCCAGCCCCGGTACAGCCTACACGAGGCTGTGCTCTTCAATGTCAGTATTCCCATCGCTGTCAGCACTTTACTGTGGGAATTTGGGGACCAGACAGAGGTTCTCAACACCACTGGAAATGCAGCTGTCCACGTGTATGCCTTACCTGGGCAGTACAATGTCACTGCCACCATCTTTGTGGGCACCAAGGTCTTACACCTGCAGGCAGAAATTGAGGTGGTGGCTTCACCCCAACAGTTAGAACTGCAATGTCCTTCCTTGATCAAGACGAATGAGAGTCTGGACATACGGATCCGCAACAGAGGTGGCACTGGCCTCGCTGTCTTGTACGGTATCACCGCAGAGGCTGGAGAGCTGGGCAGAGGTAAGCAGGGTTGGCTGTGTGGGTGCTAGGCAAGGAAGGGGTGGCACTGAGTCTTGGGCCTTCCCTTTCCATTCCTTCTCAATGAGGAGTAAGGGATGAGTCCTTTGGGCACTCCTTGATCCCCTGACTGACCAGGCAGTGTTTTGCACTGTCCTGGGCTAAGAAGGTGACTGCACAGTGTGCAATTCAACAGGGAGGGGGATTTATGGACTTTGAGAAGGACGGGATGTTCCTGGAGCCTCGCTCCCCAGATTAGGTTGGGCTGTGTGGGCCCATAGAAAGGACATCATACTTGTGTTCTTCTACCTCCTACAGCAGTTCACCCCATGTGTCCTCCTGATGGCTTGGTTTTCCCGGGCAATAACCACTGCTATCAGCTGGTGGTGGAGAAGGCTGAGTGGCTGGAAGCTCAGCAGCATTGCCAGGAACATGGCAACGGAGAGCTGGCTTTTGTGAGCAGCCCCGAGATTCAGAGCTTCTTGGTTGCTCACGTCATCAGGTAAGAAAGGAGGGTAAGGGTTTAAGATTTCCTATGGACAGGTCTTGTGTTCCTGGGGTCACATCCACAGAGGGGTCAGGGCGCAGGGTCCTGCCGAGCCTGGCAGCAGGCAGCCCTGTGCAGCCAGTCAGGTTGGAGAGACGCATGGGTCTAGGCTGAGTGTGGGGAGATGGTATGGGTGAGGCTGCTGTACAAAGAGGAGGAATAAGCAGAGCTTGAGCCCTTGCTGAACTTGGCTTCTTTGCTTAATGGCTGTGGAAGCAAGAAGAGGAATGGGGCAGAAAGGCTGGAAGTCAGAACTGGGAACTGTGGGATTGCTGCTGATGGGCATCTTGTACCCTGTGTTTGTGCCTGTGGGTGCATCTGAAATGGTGCGGAGAGGTGCAGGGCCAGGAGCGAACGGGCCTGGGATAAGCAGACCTTCCATCTTGGAGTTCAGAAAAATTTGCAGACTCGGGTTGGATGGTGGAGAGGGTCAGATGCTCAAGTCCAGAGGGTGTTTGGCTGCCAGGCAGGGCCTGAGGGTGGTGACCTTGCAACCAGCTCCCTCCACCAGCAGAATTACAACTGGATTGTCCCGTGCATGACACCGTGGCATCCAGCAACCACTCTAGCAAAGCCCAAACCAATGCTGCAATCCTGCCTCCCAGCTGGGCTCCTGCACCCTCCCAGACATGGCTGCAGCATGAAGCCCAGACCTCTTCCACTCTTCTTTCACCTCCTGAGAAGGAGCAGCGCTCCTCTCCGAGTGTCAGGCTCCAGCAGCATCTGTTCCACCTCAGGACTTGGGCTTTATAAACAGAGAGCACTGAAAGTGTCAGCCTTTGATTAAATCCGCCCCTCTAAGTGCCCTTTCTACAAGCAGCCGTCCTGGGGGGAGGACGACCATGAGAGCTTTCAGGGGCCTGACAGCTCTTGTCAGCCCTCCCAGATGCAGATGTTGGAGATGGCCTCTTAATAAACACAGCCCAGAAAGCACATGCGAAGGGAGCAGCTGCTGGTGACGTAGGCTTTGAACAGTCCTGCTGAAGGTCTGACAGCCCCTTCTTCCCAAACTTGTATCCTTGCCCTGGTCCCTTCACATTGGGATTTATCCTGAGATTGCAAATATGTGGTCCCTGCTGCGGAGAAGAGGAGGCTGTCCCTTCCCGCGGGTTAGGGACTGGTCACTTGGTGCGCTGATTTATCAGGCATTGCGTGCAGGGCTTTTGATGGACTGCAGCACAAGGAAATCATGAGACCTCAGAAGGGAACGAGCCGCCCAAGCTGTTTCCCAGCTGCTGCCCCATGTTGCTCTCCTCCCCAGCCCCCTTTATTTCATGTATTTATTTTATTAATCCATTCAGATAAACATGAATGAGGCAGTTCCAGGATGCGATTTCCCTGGCGATAAAAGACAAATCAACCGAGCCGCGGGTTTTTGGAACATGCAGCCTCCGTAGTTTCTTGTGGGAAAAGGACAGAAGCAGAAATCTGTTTCCCATTAGAGCACGCAGCAGTGAGGACTGTTCTCTCGTCTCCTTCACTCCTGTCGTTTGATGGCCTCCTTAAGAGCAGTAAGCGCTGAGCTGGTCCTCTCCCCACCTCCAGAAGCAGAGTGCTCCAGCCCACACCCCTTCCAGGGGACCCCACTTTCCCCTCTGAGGCAGCGCAGGGAGCCCCTCTCCCCTTCCAAGCCTCCTCAGGCTTTGTTCTGCTCCTGCTGCCTTGAGCAAAGCAGCCTGGTCCTTCTTCAGAGGCAGAGGGATGCTTGCATCTTGCTTCAGAAAAGGATGTCTAAAGTCCCCTTGTTCCTCTCTGCAAGGTAATGGGCCAAGGAGCGGGGCAGGGGTGGGGAGGAAGCCAGCTGGCCTTTTTCTTTTTTTTTTCTTTTTTTTTTTTTTATGACTTGCAGTTAGATCATAGCTGGAATTAGAAAAGGAAAATCTCTATCGGGTTTTACTGATGGCAGCAAAGAGGCGGTTTCCTAGCCTGTTCTCCCTAATCCCCTGCCAGTGGTTCGGGAGCACAACGCAGTGGTTATTTATTTTTTAATCTTATTTGCTATGAAAACTACTGATTCATGGAATGGTTATTTTCGTCGTCGTTTTTCAGCATGACCTCATTAATCATTTCATCTGGCGTGAGCCTAGTGGTGGAGAGACACCAATTATCTCCCTCCTCTGCTTTTTGCAGAGCAGTTGTACCACCCTGGGACCACAGTGGAGCAGAGGGGCAAGGCCATAGCAGAATTGATTGCAACCTGCAGGAGGGAGAATGGAGAAGGAGCTGGGGACTTTGAGGGTGTATGATGAGGCTGTTCCNAGAAACAGTTGTCCAGGCTGTTTGTGGCTATGAAAGACCGCTCAGCACTTTCCACTAGAATCTCTGCTGGGATTCAACCAGTTTCCAAATATGGAAGGGACATTTCATCTTCCTAAAGTGATCCTGGCAGTTTCTTGTGTATATGGGGTTTATCTGCCTGCAGTGCTTTGGCCTCTGCTGCTGGTGTCTTGTCACCCCACGGCTGCTGCCTTTCAATGGTGGCTGAGGCATTGATGATCTCCCAGCAGCTGCATCAAAATGCTCTCTACATCTGAAAGGAGGTGGCAGAGAGGTGGGAGTCGACCTGTTCTGTCAAGTAACAGGTGATAGAAGAAGAGGAGATGGCTTCAAGTTGCGCCAAGGGAAGTTTAGATTGGATATTAGGAAGAATTTCTTTACTGAAAGGGTCATCAGGCATTGGAACACATTACCCAGGGCAGTGGCGGAGTCCCCATCCCTGGAGGTGTTTAGGGGTTGTGCAGATATAGTGCTTAGGGACATGGTTTAGTGGTGGGCTTGTCAGTGTTAGGTTAATGATTGGACTAGATGATCTTACAGGTCTTTTCCAGTCTAGGAGATTCTGTGATTCTGTGAAAGATACCCCAATTTGAACAGGAGCTCCTGTACCTGGTGCCATCTGAAGTTTAATCCTGCACTGGTGCCAGTTCCGCTTGCAGTGGAGAATTGACTAGTGGTAAATTCCACAGGTCTGCAGAAATAAAGCAAAATTTTTCTAAAAGATGCAGCTTTTTCAGACATGACCATACCATTCCTCTTAGGTCATGACTCAATAACGGGCTTAAAAGTGTCTGTGAGGGTCATTCAGACTGCAGTGCAGGCGGGCCATTTTAACAGACTGCTTTCCTACGAGAGGTCTGAGGTTCGAGTCAACCTGCTGATACTCCTTAGTTTGCAGATAGTCCCACTTCCCAGTACTGTGTAGGGTTTAATCCTCCATGGTCTCAGCCCTTCCAGCACCTGCAAGTGCTCATCAGGCCTCCATCCCCACTGCGAGGGGAAGCCAGGCGGCGTGGTGATATTAATGAACATACGGATATGAAGGAAGCAACTCCAACTTGGGGAAGCAGATGTGCAATTCGAGGGACTGCTGGGAATTTCTGAAAGCAGTAGAACCTCATGCCGTCTCCAGCCAGTGTCATCTCATTACCCTCTCTGATATCTTTGTGCTGTACCAGTTGTGGCTGGTAGGAATCAGTGCTTACCAGTATGCCATGAGCTCTGTGGTGCTGACGGAGCCTTTAACCGGTTCCTCTTGTAACTTGAGCGAGAGAGACTGGCATTTTGGGAATGGAGTGACTCAAGTTGTGGGGCATCGATCATCAATGAGCTGCTTCTCCCTCCCAGCTCCGCTGCACTGTAGTGCTGGTGTTGATTCTTCTGTCTGGATCCTTTTGGCTCAGCTGTCCCCTCAGTATATCAGAGGGCAGGTGGCTTTCTGTAGCCCTTAGGACAGACATTTGAAGGGCTGGTAGACAGCAGTATGGTGTGCTGTGAAGGAGCTGTTGTTGAAGAGCCAGGTTCTGGTGGCAGAATGGACACTGAAATCCTTCAGTAACGAAAAGGCTCCATTAAATGCAGTCTGTGACACCCGGATGAAGCTGTTGTTGTTAAGATTGTTGTTTTCATAGAGAACCATAGATGGCATCTGTCCCAGATCTTTCTAATACTCATGATTTCC
>VZSZ01000324.1:285118-344085 GCA_013398815.1 Ibidorhyncha struthersii
CTGTGTTGGTTTTTTTTTTTGAAGGAGCCTCGATGTCTGGATTGGATTCAATGATTTTGCAAGCACTGGAGCGCAGCAAAGAGGCGAAGGATTTAATCTGGAGAGCTGTCAGAACTGGCTGCCAGGAGAACCCCATCCATCAAATGCTGACCACTGTGTCCGGATGGGCCCAACGGGCCAGTGTAACACAGACCTGTGCATGGCTAAGCACAGCTACGTCTGCGAGTACAAGCCAAAAGGTGGGCTCTGCTTCTCTCCTGCTGTCCACTGGCATGGTGGGCAGGTGGGCATCCTGCTCACTGGCACATGCCAAGGCAAAATAGAGGCATGGAGGGAGTCATCCAGAGCATCATCCCCAATCAAGTGGGAGTGGCAACAACCACAATATTCCCAACAGAAGCTTGACTGATGAACTTTCAGAAATCTGGCCTCAGCCCAAAGGGGAGAATTTCACCCACTCCAATCATTGCCATCAATAGAAGTAGAGCGGGGTGAAGCTCTGAGGCAGAGCTTTTTTGTCTTATTTGAGCAGTCTCTGCTGCTGCCAGGATCTGAGGCCAAGGTGCTGCCTTGGTGACTCTTGCTGTCCTTCTGTGGCATCTTGTAGTTTGTAAGATGTTGGGGTCTTGTGACTTAAAAGACTATAGGGCCTTGGAGATCATTGGGTGAGCTTTTATGTGGTGTGTGCTGCGCAGCTTTGTGTTTATGCACCCTCCCAAATCTCCCAGAGCAGTCTAGGGAGTCAGAAAGAGAAGCAGAAAGGACACGAAAAAAGGGAGAAGATTTAGGTAAGAAGGAAAAGCCAGCGCTAGGAAGAGAGCCCACTGGTGTGCTGGTTGTGCTCAGTCCCCACTGCCTGACCAGGCTGTGAATGTGCCAGAGGTGTTTGCCACTGGAGGAAACCAGCTGGTCCTGGCCATTTGTCCCATGAAGTCCAGGGGGACAGGGAGGGTGGGGAGTGCATTTTGTGCTCAAAAATTCAAAGCAAATCGTGGGTTGTTGGAAGGGAGAAGTATTTGCAGAGTTTCTAGAAGTCAAAATTGCTGAGAATTGCAGACACAGACTTTAATTGTGCAGGATGCGAAAGAAATCAAAACACCTGTAAGAAGAAGGAAAGAAGCATTACAGCAGCTGCTTCTCCAGTAGAGCTGGAGTTACAGATTCCTGAGTGGTCCAAGCTCTGCTACAGCTCTGCTGCACGGTGTGAGCAAGCATGAGCAGGGTGGGGGAGTAGCTTCAGGCCTTGCTGAGTCTCATGGGCTTTGTTCAAATACTTCCTTTGTAAACAGGAGTTCTCTTAAATGCCGAAAACTTCTTTGTGGGGGACCCTGTGTTTGACACACATGAGGCTGTGAAAAATGTGACAGAAGATGTGCAGTCAGCTCCGTGGCAAGCTGTGGAGGTAAGAAGGGTTTGCTCATCCTGCTGCTGCAGAGGGAGCCCAGGGAGACGCAGGCAGGTGGGAGACTTGTCTGTTTTGCAGGTGATGGTGTTCCCTGAGCTGGCATTCAGGCACGAGGGATATTTGACTGCCCTGGAGTTTGTGACACAGGAACTGCATCAACCCGTTCAAGTGAGGTTCCAGGTGCATAGACCAATAGATGGAGAAGGTGAGGCATCTCCTCTCAGCACTTTTGGTATTGTTAGAACTGAAGCCATGAGGGCTATGTCAAACTGAGTGTGTGTGGCCTTCTTGTGGCCCCTCTGTCTTCAAAGCAGAAGCTTTGAAGCCTTAACAGCCCAGAGACATGGTTCAATTTTTTGAGGAGACTCAAGTGCAAAATCTGCAGATATGGTTGGACAGTCTGAGGTTGCCTTGGAGTAGTGGTTGTCCTGAAAAAAATAATAGAGGGAGAAACCTGTCTCAATGCATGAAGAAAACATGAGTGTAAAGAACTTGTGTAGAAGTGAATTAATCTTCTGAGTTATACTTTTATACTTTGGGAAGGCATGACATGTCAAATGGGACTGTCTTCTGGTCCATCTGGCCCCACAGGTTAACAAGGAAGAACATTTTCCGGAGCCCATTTCTTCCTGATGGATGAGATAATCTAATAAGGTTCTTATTCCTTGTACAACAGCTCAATAGTCACAGTTTTGGCAACAATTAATTTCACAGCAGAATGTTTGCTATAGCCCTGGGGTTGGCTGGTTACAAAAGGATATTTTTTGACACTGAAAAGCTGATACTTTGACATGGAAACATTAACTTAAGAAAAGTTGCTTAATGTGTTTTCAATATCAAAGCCAACTCTGCTTTTGCTTGGACTTGCTTTTGCTTGAACATAGATCTCTTTTTAGATTGCAAATTGATGCATTCTTACTGGAAAAGATACTAAGTTTGTTTTTAACAATCTTTGTGCCTTTGTGAAATTTTCCTGTAAAACAGGACACTTGTCCTACATAGTACCAGGATGTGTTGCAGTTGCAGCTTTTACTAAGAATGGAGAAAAATGGTGAATTTGGAGCAAAGGAGAAGGGCGCTAGAAGTGTTGCTTTCTCTTTCACTTTTTCCAGACTACCAGGAGGGAAAAAATGCTACCAAACCATTCCACACTGCTCAGGATGATGGGAACTGGACTCTACTTGAATGTCCTCCTGGTTTCCAGTGGTGTCATCTGACTAATTTGTGCTCGTCACTAAACAACTGCTGCAACGCAACCAAGTGTGCCAACAGTTCTCCTGCCAGCAGCCCTACCCCCGTTTCCCTTCAGCACAATGAAAGCCAGCTCAGCTATGAACTCATCAAGGAATTTCTCTTTACAATACCAGCTGGCCCTTCTTCCCAGTATCTGGTCAGTGTTTATTAGCTGCTGTAACCAGTGAGTAGGTGGGGCAGTTTTCTCTTGAGTGAGAATTGTTCCAAATTTGCAGATGGAGATGCTGAAGTCCATTCAAATGAAATGACTTGCCCAGTGTCAGACATGCCGGCACTTTCTATCTTCCCCTCTCTGAGCCATGGACTCCAGTAACCTGTGGCAATAGCACAGTTGGTCAACAGGCTGTGCAGAGTTCCTGGGCTATTCCCGTTGCACTTAGGAAGTGGAGGTAGAGCATAAAGCTGACTTCCATGTTAGCATATTTGATTCAGAGTGGCCAAGGAGAGCAGAGTGGTGAAATGTCTCTCCATGCTGTGTTTGGATCTGCGGCTTTTCTGTTGGTTTCCACTTGGCAGTAAATCCAGCTGTCTTGCTCAGGCGAGAGTTGGGTGCTGAGTGCTCTTAACTTGAGGCATTAATCCAAAAATGTCTCCTCTCTCTGCAGGTCACATTCAGAAAAGAAAATATTTTTGTCAGGGCTGAGGATGTCTTCAGTATCCAGCACAACGCAAACTTGGGCTTACTGCAGTGCCAACCAAGTACCACATCCCCTTACAGAACCAACGTCTTAAGCACGAACTCTTCAGAGTGGGCACTTGACCTGTCCGACAGCTCCATCGGTGCCACCTGGATAAACAGCACTGCTTGCTCTCTCCGTGTTCGCTATGCTGAGGAACAGCTGGTCCCGGTGATCAGCCCCAGCAACGCAGGGCTGGAGCATCCAGGTCGCTACACGGTCAGAGCCAGTGTGGACAACGGGGTTTTCAGCGCCAATCTGTCTTGCAGTTTCTGGGTGGCTTCCTGGGTGTCAGGCCTGCGTGTCATCCACCCCACTCCTCAAGGTGGCAGGGTCTACCTGCCATCCAACCACACTACCCTGGTGGTCAAACTCTCCTCAGGGGTGAACGCGACAGTTAGCTGGCTGGGAGACAACCGCACCTTCCCTTTCGAGGGGTCCTGCCCAGCGGCTGTTGCACCGCTGACGTCAGATTGTGCCAGAGAGACCAATGACACCTGGTTTGCTGTGGTCAGCCTGAGCGGTCTGAGGGAGGGTGTGAGCACCCACGTGCTTGTTGCGGAGAACGCCGTGAGCTCCCAGAACATCACCGTCACAGTGAAAGTTGAGGAACCCATCCGTGGGCTGCGGGCCACCCCTGACCCTGAGAGCAGAGTCCTGCTAAATACACGAGTGGTGAGTGATTACTGCTGCTTTTAATTTGTCAGTAGCGTTTTTAGCCTTTACTGCTAACGGTGTGTCTTTGGCTCTTGAGGAGGGCTGGGGCTTGGCTCCATACTGGTCAGGTGTAGCACTGCTTGCCGCTAAGCGCCGGCTCCCGGGCCATGCAGACAGCGCTGCTGCAGACACAGGCATGTGGCAGAAAGCACTGGTGCTCTCCAGCAGGAAGGCAGCTTAGTTGTACATTCTCTTTAATTCCCTCAGGGGTAAGGCAGCATCTCCTGTGAGGGGGATACTGGCTTTCCAGTTCCACAGAAAAACAGAGGCATTATGAAAGGCCAGTATTTATCTTCTTTTGACTTGTCAAGGTAGCTATTGCTTTCAGTGTTTAGATTTGCTCTGCTAAATCCTTACATCAGCTGGCTGAAGCTATAAAAATGTTTCATCCATCCATCAAACTCTTAGAGTTACTCCGGTGTTTGCGGTCTTTTTTTTTCTCCAATGCCTTGTCCCCAGAGCTACAACCGAGGCCTGGGAACATGTTCAATAAATGCCCATTGGTATTTGTGAAATGCTCTGTTCAACCTCTCTTTGCTTATGGCAGAACCCTGTCCCTGCAATGCCTGTTGGTCTCACCCTTCCTGGCTGCCATGGTCTGCTCAGGAGGCACTGTAGGAGTGAGGAGGGAGCCTACCCTGTCCAGTGCAGGTCAACCATTTTAGCCTTTGGGTCAGGCACCATCAATGGATGAGGGGCAGTGACTCAGCTTACAGGTGTAGCTAAGGCTGAGGTGTTTCCACAAAGATATCGTAAAGTTTTTTAGCCAGCAATAAAGACCCGATCACAAGAGCAGAGCACTAAGGTGTGGGAACAGGCAGTATGGGTTCTGCTTCCTGCTCTGCTGTCCATTTATGGAGTCAGGGTCTGCATTTCTCTATCAGCAACAGAGCCACAGATGATCCTGCACCTCTGTGTCGTGCTCTGAGAGTGCTGCCTTATAGGTGTGTGATGGCTCCCAGCCTGGTCCTGCTCACTCTCCAGTTTAACTGGAGATCTCCTGGGAAGTGCTGTGCATGCTTTTCTCTTGCACTAGTATAAAATGTCCTCGTGCCTTTCAGAGCTACGTCCCTGTGATGGATGCTGGGTCAGATGTGACTTTCCGGTGGACAGTAGATGATAAGCCATCTTTCACTTTTTACAATGTTGTCTTCAACGTTATCTACCAAAGCCCAGCTGTGTACAAGCTTTCGGTAAGCCAAGGCCTTTCCCATCATACCATTTCAATCCTGGGTTTCCATCTCATCCCACAAACTAAGTAGGAAAAGCAGCAGGGAGAGGAGAAGGCAGAGTTGAGTTGAGGAGGTTTTTACTGTGCTCCTAATGAGCTTGTCTGCTGTTTCTCACTGAGCTGCTCTTCCAAATGCAAATAGTAGGTTTCTTCCTTTTCTTTCATTACAGCTGACTTCACTGTCTTCCTCATCTTTACTTTGTCTTCTTTTCTCCATGTTCCCCTTTCTGTTCATGGAGTCTCTGTCCTTACTCCTCCCCAGCAGGAATGAGGCAGGGAGCCCCACTGCAGGGTCCTGGCCTTGATTCAGAACCGGGCAGAGGCAAGGTGCAAACGTAAGACTTTCGTAGGCAGGACAGAGCTTCTGCCACAGGCTCTTCTGGTCTCTGCCCTGTTCTCTTTCTACTTGTACAGACTGGAATGCTGGATTTTGTCATGACCCCAGGAGGAGGACAGAGCAGAGAGTCGGTGCAGAAGGAGGGATCTGTTTTAGACTCTGGCCAGAACATCTTTCTGTATCATGCCGTGTACTGCTATGCAGAGTCCTGGTCTGGCTCCAAGCTGCTCTATCCGTTTGCAGGGTAGCTGCTCGCTTCCTGAAGAGACACCAGCCCTAGCTCCAAGGGCATGCTAGCACTAATTTGCTTGGTGCAGCACTACGCTGAGTAGCACTAATTTGGTGGGTGAAGCACTGTGCTGACAAGCCGGGATTGCTTTTACTTACAGAGTTGACAAGGTGTCTGGAGTCTGCTGGGTTCAGTGTAAGAGATCCACAGAAGCCTGGATAGAAACTTCTTTTATCTGTTGGGGTGGGAGGTCTCTGTTCAACTGGGTTTGAAGAATCCCTTCTGTCAGCAGCTCAGCTCTTCTGCAGGTGACAAGGTGGCAAGATGCTTTGTCATTAGGTGCCATGTCAGTGTTACATGCCTAGGTAATCTTGAGGATCCTGCTCTACTTCTGTCATGTCTCTTCAGTCTCTTGCCCATCCATTCTCCTTTTCCCTCCTCTGCCCAACTTTGCTCTCCCTCTCTGTGCTCACTACATCCAGGATGCTGGAGCTGCACGTGGCATGCTTGGGTTTATGAGTGTCTCCCATCCCTACTCTCTGTGCTCGGAGCCCCTCATTTGCTACTGTTCTAAGGAAACTGAGTGGCTGTTGCCACCTTGTCGGCAGCAAGTGCCTAGGCTCAGCAGCTGGAGACAGTGTGCAGGGCACCTTGGAGCAGGCAAAAGGGTAACTGGCAAGTTCAGAGACAGGGGAGTCTCAGGATAGAAGATGTTCTCCTTGTCCTCTTGCTGTAGAACCGGTCCATCCTTGGACTGACTTTAGTGGTGGAGATGTGGTGATTCCAGCAACAGGTGGCTTTGCCAGGTAGGTGGCCTTCCAGTCTATGCCGCTTCCCACTCAGGCTATTGCCTCCCTGGCCCAGAGGCTACTCTGCTCTGACCTAACCCTGCTCGCCTGCCTGGGGGGACCTCTTCAGTACAGTGAAGCCCCACTCTCAGGAGAGGGCGGCATAGCAAGGTGATCCCAAATGCATTCTTTGTCCCACTGTCCTTCCCAGCTCACCGCCTCCAACCACGTCAGTAACTTTACAGTCAATTACAATGTCACGGTGGAGATGATGAATAAGATGAAGAACCTGACTGTTTTGGGTGTCCTGCCGGTCCTCCCTCAGAACAGCACCGTGGAGCTTACAGCAAGAGTTCAGGTTGATTCAGCTGTGGATGCTATGTTCCTGTGAGTCCTTTGCAAGTTGCCCGAACTTAGGATCTTACTGTGCATAGCTTACCAGTCTTGCCTGCGCTATTTCTCTTCTTGGGGCCAGCTGATGTCAAATGGCCCATTTCTCAGCTGCTGTCAAGTTAATTTGAAATCCCTGCAAGTGTGGTTCAGTCACACTGGCTGGGATCTATAGTTCAGGCTGAAATACTTTTCTTTTAAAGGACTGCAATGTTGCTTTAATATTGGGTTCCTCTTCTTACCAATGCTGTACTTCCCTCACAGTCGACAATTCTACAGCATTGGGCACAGCTACTGCTTTGGTACTTGACAATACACATCCTATGGTTTTCCCGGAAACCCCAGTCCTGAGCCTGAAAGACAGCCCTAGGCCAGGCTAGGGTTCCTCTGGGATTTCTATGATTCTCCTGTTGTGCAGTGCAATGTGTTTTGAATGTTTCTCCAGGTGGGATTTTGGAGATGGTGTCCAGGAGACATACCTGTTCAAACCTCCCTACAACAAGTCTTTCCTTGTTCCTGATCCCAGTGTCCATGAGATTGTAATTGAGCACAATGTTTCACACGTCTATCAAGACCCAGGTATGCTCAGGACGGTTCTTTGGGGAAGAAGCGGCTCAGGTGTTTCTGTTGTGTGGGGGTTATAAGGCACCTTCCAATAAAAAAATGGCTTGAAAGTCATTACCTTGTTCCCAAGCAAACAGACAGAGTGACTGGAAGTCTCCAGCTGTTGACATCCTATGTAACTCTGTTCCTAGGAGGAGTTTGTCCATGCTGTAAGAAGTGGGTCCACCACACACAGTCACCTTTTTAGGCAGTCTCAGCAGATAGACGAGTGGCAGGCAAGCTCCGTGCTGATGGGAGGGGGGTAGGGAGCACTTCTGTGGGCAGCAGAAAGGTGGTCTGTTTTGGGAGCAAACAGAAAGAAAATCTTTTCTCTGTATCTGTCGGACTGGCATCTTACTTGGTGTTTGGTCCTCACATGCATGGCCTGGTTGTAATTTCTGCTTGCCTTGGACTGGAGGAGGGAAGCCTAGCGTGTGCGCACTGCAGGAGCAGAGTATCTCCCTGCAGTCCTCTGTCACGGTCCCCACACTGCTGCAGCACTGAGGAGGCTGTTGCATAAGCATGTCCTCACGACTGGTCTTTTTCTGCTCTCTTCCTATGCAGGCGAATACGCCCTGGTGGTTGTCGTGTCAAACCAGTTTGAGAACCTCACCCACTTGACCCCAGTTCACATCCACAGTTATCTGACTGACGTGAAGATGGAAGTAGAGGAGGATGTCTTAGTTGTGAGCCGTCCAGTCACCTTCAGAGCCAATCCATTGCCGTCTCCTTACGGCGTCGTGTACACCTGGGACTTTGGGGATGGGTCCTCACTGTTCACAGAAAGCCAATCTACAGTGACGTACAGCTACTCCAGAAGAGGGGTATACAACATCACCGTGACAGCGAACAATACCATAAGCAGTGTGGAGACAGTTGAGTGCTACCAAGTGTTTGAAGAGATAACTGGGCTCCGTGTTTCCGCAGATGAGGCAGCAGAGCTGGGAGCATCTGTGACCCTTAATGCTTCAGTGCAGACGGGGGACAGTATCACCTGGATATTCGATATGGGGGACGGGACGGTGCTGAGGAGTCAGGTGCCAGTAATAGAACACGTGTACATAAAGGACATCAACTGCACTGTGAACGTGACAGCTGTGAATCCTGTGAACTCTGTCTCCCAAACTGTGCCTGTTCGGATATTTGTCCTGGAAGTACTCAAAATAGAGCCCACTTCTTGCATCCTTGAGCACCCGGATGTACAGCTTACTGCGTATGTGACAGGGAATCCTAGTGAATACATCTTTGATTGGACTTTCGGAGATGGCTCATCCAATGTCACAATCAGTGGGGACCCTGTGGTAATGCACAACTTCACCCGAAGTGGGACATTCCCCCTCTCCCTGACACTCTCAAGCAGGTTTAACAAGGCTCACTATTTCACCAGCGTGTGTGTGGAGCCAGAGATAGTCAACGTCACCCTTCTCCCTTCCAAGCAGTTTGTGAGGTTTGGTGAAGAGAGCAGCTTCCAGGTCAGTGCTGTGCCTCTCTACCAGTACCGCTACCGCTGGGATTTTGGAAACAATGAGTCCACTAGATCTAGTGGGACTGAAGTGACCTACACCTACAAGAACACAGGTGTCTTCCTGGTCACAGTGACTGTCTCCAACAACGTCTCTTTCAACAATGACACAGCGTTTGTGGAAGTCCAGGAACCAGTCGGTGTAGCAAAGATTGAATATAATGGGACAAGTGTTTTGGAGCTGAACCAGATCTACCTGTTCTCTGCCAGCATGAATGGAACCAAAGTGAGTTACTGTTGGGACTTTGGAGACGGCACTACCCAGCCTGGCCAAATTGCTACCCACTCCTACAACAACACGGGCCATTACACTATTAGTGTGATGGGCCAGAATGATGTGAGCTCTAATGAGACTGTCATCGATGTCACAGTGAAACGGCGGCTCCACGGGCTGACCATCAATGCCAGCAGGACAGTGGTGCCGTTAAATGGTTCAGTGAGTTTTGTAGCCACGCTTGTAGCTGGCAGTGCCATCCGCTACTCCTGGATCCTCTGTGACCGGTGCACTCCTATCCAAGGCTCCTCCACAATTTCCTACACTTTCCGGTCTGTGGGCACGTTCAACGTCATTGTGACAGCAGAGAACAAGATCAGCTCGTTGCAGGACAGCATCTACGTCTATGTCCTGGAGCAGATTGAAGGCCTGCAGGTGGCTAGCAGTGACCTGGTGGAGGATGTCTATTTCCCAACTAACAAAACACTCCATTTGCAGGCAGTGGTGAGAGAGGGAACAAATATCTCGTACAGCTGGGTAGCCCAAAGGGATGGCAATGCCGTGCAGACCTTCTCTGGGAAAACCTTCTCCTTGAGCATCCTAGAAGCTGGAAACTACACTGTTTATCTGAAAGCGACTAATATGCTGGGATGCGCAACTGCTAACAGGACACTGGAGTTCATTGAAAGCATTGGTCTTTTAAAGCCTTATGCCTTCCCCAACCCAGTTGCTATTAATGCCTCTGTTAACATAAGTACCACCATAACCAGTGGCACTGGCATCACGTATGTTTGGTACCTAGAGGATGGCTTCTCTCCTGTTACCTCTGAACCCTTTATTATACACTCCTTCCAAAGCCCTGGAGTAGTAGAGATTGTCATTGGGGCAGAAAACAAGCTGGATTCAACCAATGCAACAATTCATATCTTTGTAGAGGAGGTCATAGAGGGGCTGAGTATAGGGACTGCAGAACTGGACTGTAGGTATGTCTCATCGGGCTCCACGGTGGTCTTTGAGGGGGAGCTGCAGAAAGGGACTGAAGTGACATGGCTTTGGGAGGTGCCAAATGGCACATTGACTGGCCAGTCTGTGGCAGTCATGTTCCCCACAGCAGGGTTTTATACAGTCTATCTGAATGCATCGAATGACATCAGCTGGGCTCTGGCCAGCAGGAATATCTCAGTGCTGGACAGGATTCAAGGACTGGAAGTTCTTGCCAGCAAGAAGGTGGTGGAGCCAGGGGAACAGGTCACCTTCGTGATCAGGATGTTGTCAGGTACCTCTGTGAGTTACTTGGTGAGCATAAGTGGGGATTACTCTGTGGTGCTCAACGGGTCCAAGTACACTCATGAGTTCACCAAAAGCGGTGATTATTTGGTGACCGTGACAGTGCAGAACCAAATCAGCATCGCACATGCCCAGGTGCTCATCTCTGTCCTGGAGGCCATCCGCGATGTCAGGCTCCTGAACTGCTGTGAGGAAGGTATACCCACGGGCACAGAGAAGAGCTTCAGTGCCCAGGTGGGAAGTGGCACCCGTGTGTCATTCTCCTGGCAATTCTCCCTGTGGAAAGAGCAAGGTCGATCTGTGATCACTGTGGCAGGAGAGAGTGTTTCCTACACCCCAGAAGCTGCAGGGCTGCTCGAGATTCACCTCAATGCCTTCAATGACTTGGGAGGTATCAATATCACCAGAACTATCCAGGTGCAAGATGCCATAGTCCAAGTCTCCCTCACTGCTTCCAATGCCTTTGTCAACAGGACAGCACTATTTGAAGCAGCAGTGGTGCCCAGCAGCAGGAGTGTTGAGTTCCTGTGGACCTTTGGGGATGGCTCTTCCACTCAAATAACCAGGGTTGCAGTGGCCAACTATTCTTACCTGACCCCTGGAGATTACCTGGTGGAGGTGAATGCCACCAATCTCATCAGCTTCTTCATAGCCCACCTCACTGTCACTGTCAAAGTCCTGGAGTGTGAGGAGCCAGAGGTGGAGTTAGCCTTGCCCCCTCAAGTAGTCATGAAGCGGTCCCAGAGGAACTACCTAGAGGCACAGATTGACCTCCGAGGATGCATCAAATACCAGACAGAGCACCTGTGGGAGATCTACCGAGCACCTAGCTGCATGAACTTGGATGACTCCAGCAGGATCCGTTTGCCGAACGTTGATGTGAACAGGCCCCAGCTAGTTATACCAAAGCTGGCCCTGGAAGTTGGGAACTACTGCTTCATCTTTATTGTCTCCTTTGGAGATACCCCACTGTCCAAAAGCATCTTTGCCAATGTAACTGTGATACCAAGTAAGCTGGTCCCAATCATTGATGGAGGGTCATACCGTGTATGGTCCAACACTCAGGACTTAATCTTGGATGGGGAGAAATCCTATGACCCGAACTTGGATGATGGTGAACAGACTCCATTGTTATACGATTGGTCTTGTACTTTCTCCTCCAAGGTAAGAGCAGTTTTGCACAACCAGAGAGGGTGATCATTTCCGAGCTCCAACTGCACGTCAGCTCCACTACAAACATGTGTCCGGGTTGAAGTGGTGTTGAGGGCAGCTTTTGTGAGCATCTTTAACAAAGCTGCTCTGGAAGGAGGGTTGCAAATGTTTCCCAATTCCTACCTCAGGATGATGGTACAAAAGGAGAAGTGAAGAGTTGTGCAGTGCAGCCTGCTGCAGTCCGGGGCTGCGCAGTGTCCCTGGGCAGGGCAGAAGTGTTGGCACTGGAAGCTGAGGCATTCGCATTGCTGCTTCCATTGTACTTGGCCTCTGGTTTGCAGCTTCAGTACAGCTGCTTCCATAACATGAAGGCATTACAGAGCTGCTGATTGCAGCCCAGGGGGCTGAGGGCTCTGGTCCCTCTCCTGTTAACAGTTAAATGTCTCTAATTCCAGCGGGGGCCAAAGCTAGACTTTAGAGGATTCAAGTGACCACAAGTGATGGTCGCTATGGTCACAAGCAGGTCACTGTCCTCACACAGTGAAATGGTCTGACCCTGCAGTGATAGAAGGTCAAGGAAGAACTGCCCTTGAAATTCTTATGGGAGATCCACCCCAGGAGCATTTTTTGATTGAATGTGGTATTCTTTTGCTTGTAAAAAATCTTTTCTATCTTTACCTCAAAACAGAAAGATGCAGAGTGTGTGTGGATTAGAGTTTTGAGTTCAGTGTGAGCACTTTGTGTTGTTTGGCAATGCTTATAAGCTATTTAATGAATAATTAATTGCTATAAAATAAGAATTTGAAGCTCAGATGAAATACAGGAGTCTTCCTAGTACTGCTTACTAACCTGAAGGATAGGATAATGTGCTTTATTGTCCACACACCACCCCGTTTCTCCCACCCCAGCGGTGGCATTGCACAGTAAGATCTCTAACAGGGACTTTGTGTGGATTTGAATGTTTTGGCTGTGGACTAACCCGATGTGCACCCGTACCAAGGAGGGTTTGAAAGTTCTTTTCTCCTTGCAAGCAGAGCTCGGCTGCAGGGTGCTCTCTGAATTTCAGTGCCAAGGAAGGAATTGTCACAATTTCCAAAGCTGTATTAGAAGCGGATGTGGAGTATACGTTTGACCTCACCGTCAGGAAGGAGGGTATGAGTCCCGAGGCAACAAATCAAACCGTACGTACCACAGACAACTGTCGTTTTCTGTCCTTGTGTGCCTGCTGCTGGACACAGCCGAGCTGGAAGTCCACAGCCCTTTTTCTAAGGAATTTTCTAGAGGAGAACGCTGCTGGCTCAGGACCATGCCCAGCCATGGGTGACTTCCCAGGCTGCTTGCCCTGGCCCTATTTGAGAGCTGGTGACAGTTCAGCTGGGCGTGTGGAAGTACCGCTATCTACCTGCACCAGCCAGCATGGGAAAATGGGAAGCAAATTTTGGGGAATCAGTGGGGCTTCATAAATGATCTTGTCTGCGTCATTGGCACGAACAAACACTGGTGTTTCTGTGATCTATTCATCTTATGCTGCCTTGGGCAGCACTGTTTGCTTCTCCTGCCAAGTCCTTTCAGCTTCTTCCTTCCTTTAGACCTTGTGTTAGTCCCTCTTTGTGCAGAGTCTGTGTTAGTGACCCAGCCCTGGACAGTACTGGCCGCTATTCCTGGGACTGAGAGTCTGTGACCGCAGATCTGCTGTAGGAGTACAGCAAAAGAGCCCGTGGTCGGTAGCTCTTCCAACATTGTGGGCAGTCCTGGGCTCTTCACATGTCACAGCATCAGGCTGATGTTTGCCCAGAGAGAGCTTCCTAAGAGCTGGTAGTTAATTTTACTGTCTCCTTCTTCCTGTTCCTCTCTTCTCTCCTTCTGATTTTTTTTAAGGGAGGATTTTTTAAAGTGCATGTTGTTTATGTCAAATTAAGCCTAACGCTGAATGCAACTGCAGTCCGACAGCAGTTATGGTTTATGTCAGAAACATTCATCGTGGTGCGTTTGGCAATTAGAGATATAGTTAGGCTGAAAGTGGAAACTCTTACTGCCTGGGTTTTAAACCAAAGCTGGAGGATAAAAAGAAAAAAAATTAAATTGATAGTCTTTCAAGGACATTCCGTACTATCTGGTTTCCATGCATGAGCGCAAAACAATGATTCCAGTGTCGCAGGAAATTTGCAAATACTGTAGGAATGAATGAAGCTTCAATGCGCTCCGGCTTAGTGCTGAGGAATATTTATCCTCTTTTAGAAGTCTGCCATATTAAACAATGTCTTCATTACTGTCTTACTTTGAATTCAGAATATTCATTATGCCAGAGCAGAGGGCTCTGTCGAATGCTGGACAACCCTGTTTCCTAGGGGATTAAAGGAATTTAGACAAAGTACAGGGGTCAGAGCTCAGTAACTGTTGTGTCTGAGCCACCGGGGCTTCTAAAGCTCTCCTCTCGCTGAGTGGTTTGCTGGGGAGGTGTGGTAGACATCTTCAGATGTGCAGCTTAGATCTGAGCTAAAAGCCTGGAACAACATGCCACTCTCTGGGATAGGTGATTCTTCCAGGCTGCAGAGCAAAATGTGTTTGATGCACAGAGGAAGCTGTGTTTTCTGGTTATTTTTGTCATAATTCTTGTCTCTCAGGGACATAGGTAGTGTCAGAAATGATGATGGTTCTGCACGGGCAGTGCACTCGAGAGCCCAAGGGTCAGGTCCTGAAACACGGCATGTGGTTCTCGTCCAAGCTCTGTAGACCAGAGCAGGGACAGGAGAGACAGCGGGACCATGCTCTGGCTTTGCACAGAGCAGCACATCCTCAGTAAACCCGTAACTCTGTTACTCTGGACTGTAAACGCTTCCCATTTAGCAGCCTTCCGAGTCAAGGACAGGGAGCCATAGCCCCACACTGCTGTGTCCATGGCAGATCTGCTGTGACCCCACTGTGTCAGGTACTCCACAGCTACAGAAGCAGGGCCAAGAGTTTGGCCCACAGAAAACAAAGGAGGGCTGCAGTTGCTTCCCGGGGCAGGTGCTGACTGGATGTTTGATCTGTGCTCTAATGGAGGCTTTCCTCCTCCCAGTTAGACTGCTCCTCTTTTCCAAACTCTTAACACAGATCCCGTTTTTGTAGGGGTAAAGCTGTCCTGAGATGGTTGGTACAGCAAAGTGCTTCAGTCAGCATCATCCTCACCCAACAGCACAAGCAGGACTTGCTGAGAATTCAGCACAGGGCACCACAGGGACATTTTGAAAGTGATGTATGTTGTTAAAAAGTGTAAAGTAAATCCAGAATTACCTAGATTGGCCTGGCTTGGCATTGTGTGGCTCTTGAAAATCAATGACAGAAGAACTTGCCCTGGCCACTGTAAAAAAAGGGATGTAGCATCAGTCTGACCTGAAATCCTTTGGAAATCCCTTTCTGCTGTTTCCTTAGCACAGACTGGACTGGTGCAGAGAGATTCCTTTTCGCAGAACCAGGTGCTGGGACGTCTGCTTACCTGTTCGGCGTCTGTATGCTTGTCTCGGATCTTTCTGATGGAGCCTTTCGCTTTCCCAGGTATTCATCAAGAGGGGGGGAGTCCCGATCGTGTCCCTGGAGTGCGTTTCCTGCAAGGCTCAGTCTGTCTATGAAGTTAGCAAGAGCTCCTACATCTACCTGGAGGGGACCTGCCAGAACTGTCACAATGACTCCAAGCTTGGGGTAAGGTCATTAGCAACGCTGGTCTTCACTTCATCTTTGGTGGGCTTCAAGGAGAAGGGTAGAGTCAAGAGAGGACAGGCCAGAAAGCTGTGTGAGAAATAAAGTCCTGGACCTAAACTGCCACAGAGACAAGAAGGGGAAACCATAATGCAGTGGCAGGCTGGGTCTGGATGAGGGCATGGAGAAGGCTGGCTGATACTGGTTTCTTCACAGACCCTGGAACCGGTTGCAGGACTGGCTCGCAGAGTCAGAAGTTTAAAACAGGCCCTGGACGGAGTTTTCCTGGTGTGACATGGGTCTCCCGTGTGCCACACCATGTCTCGGCAGCATGGAGGAGGCTAGGAGAGCCTGTGAAGCAGGTTTCCCATGTCCTGTAACCACTGGACCCCCTGTGAGATGTCCAGAGCTTTCCTTTGCCCTGGATTGTGCCTGCAGGCTGTGAGACACATGGCCTGTCAGTCTGTCATCAGTGTCTCGACGTACCCAAGGGCAAGTCCTTGCTGTGTCATTTTCAGGCCAAACCCATGAGTGACCAACTCTTTTCACACAAAAGCCACTTTTTTCCTAGAAGAGGTCTGTAACGTGTTTTCTTCCTGCTGATTGGCATTTTGTCCATTATTCTGGTGGCTCAAGCAGAGGTTGTTCAGTCTCTTCTGATCCCCCAAGTCCCTCATGCCCTCCTCTAATTACAGATTCCACTGCACAGCATCTCTGCAACCTGTTGACTTAAGCAGGTCTCAGAAGTGCGAGTCCTGTTGCGAGAGCTAGTCTGTATTGCTCCCAGCAAGCCCAGCGTGTACTTGCATGGCACTTTCTGGCTGGCTATCTCACTGTTCCTCTTGTTATCGCAATTGTACATTTGTGCTATTAAGAGTAACCATCCAGGACACGTTCAGCTTGAAGGATATAAAACATGGTATCCCATGGAGACTCCACCAGTACTTAATTTATTTCCTGTGTTTTGTATTCTGTATTATGAAATACTCTGTCGGAGGGTGATGTAATCCCAGAGACTAAAGTAGATCTCACAGTGGAAATATTCCCACCAGACATTTTGGAAAGTTTCCAGTTCTTGTTGCTGTAGCACACAAGACTAAAGCTGAATTATCAACTGCAAATTTGGCAGATGGTCCCACTAGAAATCTGTTACTTTTTATAAGAGACTCAATCTGAAAACATTTTAAGGACATAACGAGATTTAAACAAAACCTCTCCTGTCTTTCCCCTTTTCATTTCTATAGAGATGGGCAGCACACAGCTTTAAAAACAAGTCTCTCATCCTGGACAAAACAACTACCTCCACTGGCAACACAGGAATGAACCTGGTCTTGAGGCAAGGGGCACTGAAGGATGGGGAGGGATATACTTTTACCCTTCACATCACAGACCTCACAACAGGGGAGGAGGGATTTGCCTCCATCGATCTGCTCCCAAACCAGCCGCCCGTTGGAGGATCCTGCCGACTGTCTCCCAAAGGACCCCTCAGGGCACTGATGGCAAAGGTGCACTTTGAGTGTGCAGGTGAGAGCGTACAGACAGCGGTGTTGGGCACTTCCCAGCCCTCTCTGCTCCTCATGGGCAAAGATTTCTTATGACCAGTGTCTTGCCAGCTGCCCTTCTTACCACAGATGCTTTCTTTACCCCGAGCTCCTACCCCAGGACACTGTTGGCCAGGGCTGAGTTGAGAAGTGGATCTTTCCATTTCTGACCCCCAAAGCTTGGACCATGAGCAGCTTTGTGTGCCCAAATTATGGAGCTCTAAAACTCATGGTAGCAGGCAGGCACTTTTTTAATCCTAATTCATGTAGTTGAATGGTGATATCCAGGCCAGGACAGTACTTGAGGAAGAAACTGGTATTTCAGTGCAGGAAAAAATAAGATAGGTGCCCAAAACTGAGTCACACATATGTGGGAAGAGTCAAAAGACAAAGCACTGGGGCCTTGTCTGCCATGTGGGCTGGATGTTCCCGTCGGCAGTTACCTTCTCAACCAGCTGCAGAGACAGCAACAACGAGTCTAGCTTTGGAAAAGTGGCCTGGCTGATGTCCTGTAGCCTTGGGCCAAGGAATAAGTGCCTTTGAAAACCATATTTCCCCAAATGATTAGTGTTAGAGATTAATGCTGTCTGTGCACAAATGCTGGGAAGCCACGCTGCAGAGGAGATGATGAATTCTGCTGGTTTGGGGAGAGGGGGGGGCCTGATCAGCAAAGCCCAGCTTAATCTGGGGGACAAGCAGAAGTGTATTCAGCATGATACGGTTGCAACTTTGGTATGTTTTGAGCTACCCAGAATAATTATGAAATTGATACTTCTTTGGAGCGGTGGGAATTTTAGTTTTTAGTGACTGTTTTAAAGCTGAAGTGAAACATGCAGGATCAGACCCGCTGGTCAATGTCCAGTGCAGCGAACCCTAGCAGAGCAGAGTCTTCACTGGTCCTTACTGGCAAATGCGCAGTGAATTTCCCAACTGGCTGGCTCCCACAAGACTCCCCATAATTCCTGGGAGCTCCAAGGAAACCTTTGTGGAGATTTTATCCTAGATTCAGTAGTTCCTGAGATGTTGAATTGCCTGAGGTCTGCACCGAGCCTCTGTCTAACGTCAGGCTTTGCAGGGCTTGTACAGAAACTGTGGCATTGGGTCAGTGCTCTTCCCAGCACAAGTAAAGTAATTCCCATTTTTATTTCGCTCATGAACTCTTCACAAAGCACTTTAAACGTTACAGGACCCAAACACCTAGGCAGAAACTCCTAAACATCAGAAAAATTCAGAGAGACTCAGAGCTTTACATTGCAGGCCCTGAAGACATCCCTCCAGCCTGGTGAAGTCCTTAAGCTGTCCCCTAATGGTGGGGACAACCTGTCCCTCTGCAAGAGCAGCGTGACCCCTTGCTGGGGGCAGCAGTGAATGCCGAAGGGCTGAGCAGGTTGGGACACACCAGGGGAGGGAAGGGGCACTGCCAGGCAGTGCCAGCTCTGATAGACGGGCTGGGCTTTGGGATGGTGGTTGCAGTCCCCCCATGCCCTTGCCCCTGTCAGACCCCCTGTTCGGGTTTGTTTTGCAGGCTGGCGAGACACGGAGGACATGGAGGGCCCACTGGTGTACATCCTCCTCGCATCTCGCCGCAGGGCCGGGCACTACCATGAGTTCTGCATGTACAAGGGCAGCCGTGCCGAGCACAGTGCCTTCCTGCCCCCAGGCTTTCATGAGAGCGGCTTCATGGTGTCCGTGTCAGTCCTTGTTCAGGACCAGCTGGGAGCGACCGTGGTGGCAATTAACCGGTAAGACCCACTGCTCGAAGGCTGGGCTTACACAGCCGTGCCAGTGTCCAGCTGAGGCTCCTGAATCACAGTCTTACAGCTTGACCACTGGGCCCCTGTCCAGATGGGCTTGGCAGATCCTGGGTGAAATGTTTGCCTCCTGGAGCAGGCTGTTGGCAGGAAGGCGAGAGAAGGCTCAGCAGAAGTGCAATACAGAGAATTTCAGTCTTTGTGGTTCATCACTCAAGGAGGAGACTTTCCCATAAGTTCCTGCTCTCCTGACCACCTTCTTAATTCCCTGGTGCCACCTTGCTTTGAAGGCACAATGTCACTTTCTCAGAAGATCTCTATGCTCTGTGCTCCACCACCTTCTCTACATCAGGAGCCCTCAAAGAAGAGTTGACAGCACCAAGCTCTGGTGCTGCAGGTGGCCTGGTGTCCCTCTGCTGAGAGCCAGGGAGGTCTCATGTAACCAAGGTGGAGAGCACGTGCATTTGAACAGGGTGGAAGGGATTGCAGCTCAAGTCTCCGCAGGGCCAGTACCGTGAAAGCCCAGTTATCCCTTCTGCAAATGCCCCTTAGTTTCCAACATGTTCCATGCAGGTGACAAGTGCCCACAGGTCTTTGGGCAGCATCCTGAGCTGGTCTCTGCTGCCTGATGGAGCTGTAGGACTGCTTCTTCTCAAGGCTGATTTGCAGCTCCCCACGCTGTACGTGTGCTCCTGGCCTCCCAGGCTTGAGCGTGTGGTCCTGCAGTGCCTGCGGAGGAGGATCTGTGTCCCGGCTGTTCTCAAACCCCAGGGAAAGATGCCAAAAGCAGTGCAGCTGCTCACAGCACACAGACCCTGTTTTTAAGTGCTCTTTTTGCTCCATCAAACTAAACCTGGATTGTCTCTTCTGGGTTCAATGCACCCGTGTGTGTCCTACACCTGCAGCTTCATGGAGCTGGACCAGTGAAGAATGAGGCTTCAGGTCCGTGATGTTTGTACATACAGCTGGTGCAAACTGGGTACCAGGGCAAGCGCCAGTAATGCTGTCGTTGTTTAACCACCTGCTTCCCCTCTCATCTTCCTTCCCAGGTGAAGGGCAGATTCTGCCCCCTTCCCCCAGCCCCATTTGATAGTCTGCACTTAAATGCTTTTTTCCCTTGGCAGCTCCATGGAAATCGGCTTACCCGAGGGGTTCCCCAGCCTCTCCCACTGGCTCTACAATCAAACTGACACCGTGCTCCAGGGCTTAGTGAAACAAGGTGACCCTCAACAGGTCATTGAGTATTCTCTGGCCCTCATCACCATCTTAAATGAGGTAAAGCAGCACTCTCTGCCCAAGAGGGGCCTCCAGAAGGCCTTGCAATCACCAGTAGTGTTCCCTGTCCAAGTTTTGTACAGCAATGTAGGGAAATGACTAATACTAGTTTTTCATGTAAATCAGCGTACGTGCATGCTGGGCGCTGAGCTGGAGCTATTTTCATGCATCAGAGTAACAAGCTCCAGACACACAATGACCAGGGAAAGCAGAGAAGCTGCAAAATAAAACAGAGGTCCCAGAGAAGGCAGTGGCCTGGATCTCTCCCATGCAGTCTGCTTTTTTGCCCTCTAAACTCTGAATTTAGAAACAGAAGTCTTAGCCCAAATTCCCCCACCTCTTTCATGCTTCCCCTGAGCCAGCCACCTCACTCCATCTCTGCAGGGCTGGAAACTCCCTGTAGCTGCTCAGATGATGCTCTGGGTGCTAAGGAGACCTCCTTGTTCTCACTGCTAAGCTAGTGCAGCTAGAAAGATCTTCTGCCTGCATACAAGGGCTCTCCACAGTGTAGAACCATCATCCTCCTGGCAGCATTCACTTTCATGCCTACCTAAAGTAGGGACTGGTCCCTCTGTGTGCATCTCTATAGGCAGGGCGGGGATTTCCATCTATATTTGTGCTTTCCTTCCCTGTAAGAGCCTCCTGCATGCCTGGAAGCCAGGCAGGGGCAGTCCCCCTGAGCACAGGCACTGTGCTTAGCTGGATAAGGACTGCACACTGGTGTACTACTTAGCTGTCAAGTGCAAGGCTGTTAAGATAATTGCTCGGAGAGCACAAGTGAAATGGAGGAAGTTCTACTGAAAAAACAGCTCATTAGATCACCCTCTGGGGAAGAGCACAGGCAGGGAGATACTACAGAGCGCAGGGAAGAGGTGACTTCAGCACAGCTCATCATCCTCTGAATAACCTGATATGTTTCTTCACTATACCTGTTTTTATGCCCCCCAGTATGAGCGATCCATGCTTCTGGAACCTGAGACTGGGAATGAATTTGAACTCCGGACCTGGACTCGCAACAATATCACAGAAACCCTGAATGCATTGAACGTGAACACAGTTGATGATATCCAGCAGATCTCAGCGGCCTTGGCACAGTGCACGGTATGTTCCCCATCACCACCTCCAGCCTCCTGCTCTTCCAGGTGCAGCTTAGATGCTCTTCAATTCTTGTTCTGCTTCCCTGTCTCTCTCTCCCACACACATAGCACGCAGGGAGGACAGGTACCACTTGTTGACAAAATTAGGGTTTCTGTGGTGATGTCCTAAGTGTTGTCAGCTCTGTCCCTTGCTGTGTCACCAGTCTAGCAAGTGTGGATAAGATGATGTATTCATGTGCTGGAAGACAGCACCTAAGAATTCTGTGCTGCTTCTCTGGTACCAGCCTTGGTGTGGCAGCTTTCTAGCCAGGAGGTTCCTTCACTTGCAGATGGAGGCTGTAGGACAGGCCTCGACAGACTGGAGAAGCACTGGTATAAATTGCTGAGGGAGTCGCAGAATCTCTGAGGAACAGGCTGGACTCCCATCAGGAGTAACACAAGTAGAGCCGGACCTGCCTTGAGCCAGGGGACGGCGCCAAGAACTGATGTTCCTTCCAGCCCTGTTTCTACCCTACAAGATTAGAAACACTGCTCTGCTTTACTGCTGACTAGAAGTGCTGTGTTCCCCAGCCAGCTCGCAGTTTCAGCTCCCCGGTGCTGGGGCTGCTGCCTGGTGGATTTAGGAGTGGCTTTATGTGTTTTGTCAGATGGGCAAAGGGAAGAGAGCCCAGTTATATAATGTGCTTGGGGTTTGGTGGTCAGCCAGTCTGCTCTGGCATGCTCTTCCTCCCCGCCCTCCCAAATCCTTGCTTTCGGGACTGGAGTTGGGTACCCCGGCCCTGGATGCGCATCGCCTCCCCAGCCAGGGCAGCAACCTCGCACAGTGGGAAGAAGCTGTCATCAAAATGATGGACAGACTACTGCATCCCACCCACAGAGTCCCTCTTCTGCTGCTCCTTTCTCTGCTTCAGAGTCTGTAAACCTCAACAGTAAATTCTTTCTGTTCATCTTTGTTTAGGGATTTGGGGTTCAGCACATCCCATTCCCGTGCTGGATTGGTTTGTTTCTGTCTCTACCACATGCTCTTGCCTTGCGACTTGATCTTGCTGTGGAAGCTTAGGTCTAGAAATAGAATTTTTGTTCCACGGGAAAAGCTGACGTTCCAGGATTAGTTTGTGCTCTGGACTGGAATGAAAAGCTTAGAAAAACAGTAATCTAGAATTTCCCAGGTGGTTGAGACTAGCGCAGAGTTCACACACTTCCTTTCCTGTAGAAGTGTCAATCAGTGCTGATGCGTTTTTGATTTTACCTACAGGGTAGAGGAAAAATCAGAATGACTTTCTCCTGGAGGGGAAAAAAAGAATCTCAGTCCCCTTAGTAGATTCTCCTTCCTAAGCAGTAGCTCCTTGGGTGGTTCCTTCCCATAACCCTTTTTATTCCCCACCTCCTTGATACCTGACTGTGCCTCGTGGACTTGGATTTATACAGTGTGTCCTCGCTTCTCATAGCTTACAAATAAAAGCAGAAAAGGGGGAATTCTAGACCTGCAGATGCTGTTTTGATTCTTCACCAAAACATATGGTGAATCACGTCTGAATCCTATGATGATTAAAAGAAAAAAGATGAATATGAGCTAGGAACGGGGTTGTGGTAACAGCTTCCATGTGTTGCCTCAGTCCCTCCCATCCAGCCCTCAAGAGTGTGGGGAGCTCCAGGCCATGGCTAGAACATTCTGTTTCTTGGACACATCTGGGAGCAGAGGGAGGGACATCCATCATGCCTGAGTGGCAGGATCCCTCCCACAGCTTTCAGGATTATTTGGACGCTGAAATGGATTCAGTTAGGGCTAAATCTTGCTTCCATTGAAGATAGCGGAGTGGATGGAGGAATCTGATCCAGCTCCTTCTGGTTGATTTCTGTAGGAATAGTGTGTGGCCCCAAAGGGGTGCTCATGAGATGCAACAGCAGGACACATGCTTACAAGTGAACTCCAGGGAACGTGAATATGCTGCCCTTTAATGCTCTTTCCAACCCTAACACATCCTCCATTAGGCTCCTGGCATGCCAGCCTGTGCGCTGGCAGGTTGTAATGTGAGGGGAGGTGGATAGAAGAATCTTGGAGACACCAACTTCTTAAGCATCTCTCAGCCATGGTCTCTGCACTCACCTCCCTGGGGCTGGAAAGAGTAGGGGTGACTTTCAGAGTGCAAACGGTGTTTGAACAAATGTGCTCAGGTCTTTGCAGGACTGAGCCAGCTGAACTTGCCCTTTGTCTTTCCCTGGGGGTGTTCCTACTGCATCAGACTGTTTCCCTTGGCAGGTGGTGAGCAAGGAGCTGGTTTGCAAGTCATGCCTGACAAGGACCTTGAACAAGCTGGAGACCATGATGACCATTCTGCAAGGGGAAACGACCCAAGGCACTGTGACACCAACTGGTATCGCTGACAACATCCTCAACATCACAGGTCAGTGTTGTTCCTGCAGGAACTGGTGACATTTGACTGGGTGCTGCTGAGGGCACAGGTCTCCCTGCGCCGGGTACTGGGCAGAAGTAGACTGAGGGAAGCTTTGCAGGCTTTCCCCTGTACCATTAGGGGTATGGCTCACGCCCCTTCAAGCTGTTAGGGAGATTGCATCTAACATTTGGAGCGTGGCACCCCAGTACTTTCTTCTCCCTGCACTTTTCCCAGGGTTGTCCTGTCTTTGGCAGCTGTCTCTGCGGACATTTAAATATGACAGTTGTTAATAAACTCACTAATACTTCACGGAATAGTCTTTTTAGTAAACAATGAGTAACAGCTATGGTTTCCAGATGCTTGTCTTCCTGGTTTGCAGTCTGAGGAGGGTGCCAAACTTCACTGGGGCACCCGTGAACATTGTGCAGAAATTCCCACCTGGCTACCCTGGGAGGAAGCAGAGGGACCTTCTTTGCACTCCTTGTTATGTATATCTGAGTGTTCTGCGCTTTGTAGTGCAAAAACTTAGTAACATATGTTTGATTTATCCATTCTTTTCCTGTTTCCCAATCTGCCACTCTAGTCACTTCACAGGAGGAAAATAAAACCTGTTATGATTAAGTATTCACCACCAAACTTTGTAGATTAGCCGAGAGCCTGCAGGAATTGCTGACAGCTCTATTTTTAGCTGTGGGCTACTGAACACTTCCAGTGCGGAAGGTCATGTGCACAGGTAGTTACAGTGAGAAGACAGTAAGGAAAGACTTGACTGATTGTTTTGGGAAGGTGTCAGATGTTACCTAGACTGTAGCAGTTATCTAGGCTATTTACCACTTCCTCTGTTTACGCCTTTGTTTCTCTCCTGGCAGGTGACCTAATTCACCTTGTCAATACAGTTTCACAAGAATCCAAGCCCCAGGAACTGCTTTCTGATTCCCACAATTTGCTGCTAGCTCCCAAAGCCTACAACCTATCTTCCAGCCTGATGCGCATCCTCATGAAGTCTCGAGTGCTGAATGAAGAGCCCCTTGAGCTGGTGGGAGGAGAAATTAAGGCCACAGGCAAGCGGTCTGATCCCTTTAACTTGCTTTGCTACGAAAACACACCAAACTGCCAGTTCTCCATCCCCCAGGCATTCAACACCACCCTTTCCAACCTGACAGATGTCATTCAAGTCATGTTCCAAGTGGACTCCAATCCTTTCCCTTTTGGTTACATCAGCAACTACACCGTGTCCACCAAGGTTGCCTCCATGGAGTTTCAGACGCACAACGGGGTGCAGATCCCCATTGGGAGCCTGGACTCGGAGAAAGCCATTACCGTGATGGTGTCAAACAACACAGATGCTGATAATCTCTCTGCTGGCACTGAAGTCATCGAGGCAAGAACGTCTGTGAACCTAATTGTGACTATGGAGAGCAACAACAGAGAAGCAGGACTGCACTTCCAGCTCACTTACAGAGTCCTGAACGGTAGCGCAGACAGATCCAACTCATGCTCTTTGCTGTTTCTTCCCATGGGAGAGGAGGGCTGGGTGTTGCAGCAAAGGAGACCTGTGTCAAGAGATAACTGGTGTGTGGGAGGGGATGTCAGGTGAAGCCAGCAAGTCCCACACTGCATGGTTGAGGTTCTGGCTGTCGTGGGCATTATCCAGTCCCCAGTCTAATCTTTGCTTTTTCCAGCCTTTCTATTGAGCCACATTAGCACTGGCAGGAGTTTGTCCTGTCTCTCTCTTGGTCAGGTACAATGCTGTCCAGAGTCTCCTCCTCAGGGATCCTCTGAACTGCAGACTGAGAGTGCGCAGTCTGGAGAAGTATCTCTCTTGACTTTCTGTGTTCCTGATACTCCTCCCTGGATATCCACTGCTGGCAGCGGGCTTGTGGTTGATCTGTCCTTGGTGTTTATAAAGTACTTTCTGTTTTTTTTCTCCCCCTCCCCACGCAGATCACTACATTGCAAGCGAGCCTGAGCCATTCATTATGGCTTATCTCCATCACGAACCAGAGCCCAACGAGCACAACTGCAGTGCCTCTAAGAAAATTGGCCTGGATGCCCTGGCTGGAAGTGACCACAAGCTCTACACCTTCTTCACCTCACCCAGGTAAGAGAAGCCTCCCTTGCAATCCCTGTCACCCCCAGGCTGTCCTGTGGATGTACATGAAGGATGCTCAGGGCCTGGCCACGGCTTTTGCCAGGCTGCTTTGCAGAGCTGGTGCTGTTGTGGCTCTCCACAGTGCTGCTCTGTCCTGGGAGGAGGCAGCTTTCCCGGGCAGGCGGCTGCTAGCTGCCGTTCCTACACCTTAACACTGGCACCTCTTCTACCCTGGCACTCCCTCCTTCCCAGACATCTCCTGCTGCTGGTGCAAAAGCAGCTCAGCTTTCTGTGATTTGCCTTTCTGATCCAGGTGAGGGAGAGTTCCCCTTTTTAGAGCCATAAATCACATTCCCTGTGAGTATCATGACCCTCCCCCAGGACCTCTCCTGGTGATGAGTCTCCCGCAGCTACCCTTTTCTCTCCTTACTTGCCTGAAACCTGCTGTAGTCTGTTTTGTCTGGTGCTTGTCCAGACTTTCATCCTCTGGGCGCTAGCAATCCCAGAGCTGCCCGTCTTTACCAGGACTTGTTCCCCAAGGGACTCACACTGACCTTTGCAGATTCAGGGCTTGCTCCATGCAGCTCATGAAACCATTTCCCAGAGCAAAGCACCACACGTGTTAGCCTAGTTCCTGAAGTGCAGTGCAACCTTCACAAAACCACCTCTGTCCTCAGAGCTCATCTTCCCAACGTGTGACTGGAGGAGAAAGAAGCAGATTCCCTCGTGGGCTCCCATTCACCCCGCATGCCGGCTGCTTGGAGTGTGCTGGGGCTCATTAAGCACTGCTGTTGCGCTGTTGGGTTTTGCAGCAAAGCTCTCTTCTTTTTATCAGAGCTTTTTTTTATCTTGTAACTTCAATTGCTGACTTGCTGCCTTGCCCGGGAGCATGTGAGTTCATGCCTCATGTTATTTACGAGCCATTCCTAGGCATGAGAAGAAAAGACAGGCAGCTTGGGAATAGGTGGGGCCAGAGTGGAGCCACTGTTGTGTAAGTTGACACAGCTTCCATGGCTTTTGGTAACAGGATGCTCAAAGACGGATTAATCGTCCTAATGAGCAAATCTGCTCCCAGCCAAGAATCATAGAGTTGCTATGGAAGTGTCATGTGGGTCAGTGGGACACAGGGAAGGGTGGGTGGGAGAGCTGTGCAAGGCTGCCAGCACAGGGAAGAGGATGTGCAACATAATGCTCCAGGTGCTGAACTTATATGAAGATAAAGAAAAATTCAGGTGGTTTGTAGAATCCCAGGCTTTCTGCACAGCCAAGGGGCAGTGTAAGTTACACCACATTCACTGGGCTTTTCCTCCTCATTGTGTGCTTACTTGTCCCTGCAGCAGGATGCTTTCCGTGGGCACACATCTGTCAGAACGGGGTTTGTGTCCCTTCAGCAAGCAGGTTAATAATGTCTCCTTGCTGTCTTTCCCTTCTCCAGAACCGATGACACCATCCAGAAATACTACTTCAACATCACAAACCATTTCAGCTGGTCCCCAGTGGAGGTGACTCTGGGGCTGTACACCTCCCTGTGCCAGTACTTCAGTGAGCAGGAGAAACGGTGGAAGACAGAAGGCATCATCCCGCTGGAAGAGACCAGGCCAGACCAGGCTGTGTGCTTAACCCAGCACCTCACCGCCTTTGGGGCCAGTCTGTTTGTCCCCCCAAACTCCGTCCAGTTCATCTTTCCTGTGAGTAAAACAAAGCAGAAGCTGTGCAGCGTTGCCACGCTCTGAGCAGATTGCTGTCACCTAGAGGAAAGCCTTGGGCTCCTGTAGGCTTCATACTCAAGCTGGGTCATGGCTGACCCGTGCCCAGCTGGCAGACCAGCACAAGTACCTGAGAGCCTTTGGGAGCTGCAGATGGGCACAGCTCACAGAGGGGCTGTGTCCTCTGATCATGAAACCTGGCTGCTGCTGCTAAAAACAGACCTTTGCAGATGGCTTCATTCTCTATTCTGGACACCTCGCAGTGTGTTCACCTCTTAGGGAGATGCCAAACACTCCTCCCAGCTGTCACCCAGCACTGTTCTATCCCAGCGAGCTCTCACCTGCCAGCTGCTCCCTGCTTTCCCAGGGCGTTCAGGCTCTTTCTAGCTGTCGATGTGACGTAAGTGGGAGCAGAGCACTCTCGGCAGCTGGTACAGCAGCTTCAGCCGGCTGCTGCAGTTGCTCTGCGGGGCTGTGAGCACACTGCTCAGGGACTAGGTCTTTCTCTATTTGTATGTGGTATCATGTGTGTGAATGATGGTTACAGCCAGGAAGGAGGCAGCATGACTGCTGGGGAATGGGGGGGGACGGGACTCCTCCTGGGGAAGGAGAGTGCCTTGCAACATGCCACTTTTCTTTTAGGCTCCAGGTCCAGGTCTCAACTACATCGTTCTGCTGACATGTGCCGTCTGCTTTGTGACCTACTCAGTGGCCGCACTGATCGTGCACAAGCTGGACATGATTGACATTAACCGAGTGGGGGTGATTCCCTTCTGTGGGAAGAACGGGCTGTACAAATATGAGATCCTGGTGAAAACTGGCTGGGGCAGAGGATCAGGTTAGTCCATAGTCTACTCCTGTGCTTGATTCCTGGGGTGACATCTGCATAGTTCCCCTGAGATCTCACCTCAGCACATCAGGCACCAAATGTTCCCCTGCAGGGCCCAGAGCTGAGCTGATGTTTGGAGCAGCACTGAGCAGACAGTCAGTTCAGGGCTTCCCACAGCATTCAGAGTTTTTATAGTGTAATGGTGGTGCAGTTCAAGAGCTGTGGAGAAGAGCATGCTGCCCCACCGCTTGCTGTTGGGGTGGGACAAGAAACTGCTGCTGGAAGGAACCATCCAGTATAGAAATACCCTCACCCTGCTTTCCCTAACTGGGCTGTGGTTGCAGGAACAGCCAAGAGGCAGCAATTTTTCCTCACTTCTGGCCCTCTCCTGCAGAAGCATTGTCCTGGTGGGCCCTTTAGATGGATCATTTTGCTGTCATCCAACATCCATCACTTTGTTCTGCTGTCTGAATCTTTCCCAGCAGTGTGAAGGCAGAAAGCTTGGCTTTCTCATCCAGGTCTGGGTTTGTAGCTAGAGCTGCCAGAAACATCATCCTGGACTTGGAAATCTGGGCAGTTGGGATGTGGAAGCTCTAGGCATGGACAGAGGTGAAGTGCCACCGTGACACTGCCAGAAACATGTTCCCATTAATCTTAGTGTAACCACTGCTTTCACTGGCAGCAGCTTTCTCCGGAAGCCACCCCAAGGACCATCCAGGTTGAGCAGGGAGACCAAGGAGCATCTGGCAACTGGTACCGGAGAGAAGTCAAAGAAAACAAGTCTTTCAGCTACTTGGTGGAAAAACCATCCAGAAAAAACATCCCCTCCCATTAGGGTGTTAGCAAGGCAAGGAATGTCAGATTCAGTCCCCTCCAAAGAGGAAAACCATGAGCATGCCAAGGTCCATGCACCAGGCCAATCTGAGCAGCTGCCCTCCAGACTGTGTGTAGCACTACCTCTGGGCGTGGGATGGCTGTTGAGCACATTCCTTCCTCCCGAGTCTCCAGGTTGGCCCCTCTGAAGGGCTGTTGCATCTGGTACCAGGTCACTGGCAGGAGGGCAGGGCTGGGAAACAGCTCTACCTGGGTTCGACTTATCTAACTGAGCCCTGTTAAATCTGCCAGGTACCACGGCACACGTGGGGATCGCCCTGTATGGTGTGGACAATAAAAGTGGTCACAGACACCTGGATGGAGAAAATGCCTTCCACCGCAACAGCCTTGACGTGTTTCAGATCGCAACAGAGCGGAGTCTGGGGAGCATCTGGCGCATCCGTATTTGGCACGACAATAAAGGTGAGAAGGGAGCAGGTGTGCGGGCCTGAGGCAGCCATCACACATCCCAGGTCAGAACCAGGCTCTGCTCCGCCTGGTACCTGGGCCAGGAGAGAGGTGCCTGGGCCTACAGTCTGGACTAACCCTGATGGGAGACCATGGTGACCCACTGGCTTGGGGGAAGATTGCTGGCAGGGGGACATGGAGTTTCCATCACGGGGAAGTCTGCAGACTGGTCAGCTCTAATCCCGTACACATACGATGCAATGTGTTGTGACACTGTGTGTAAATGTCCGTACAGCCAAGGAGGTGACCTGACTATGCCAAGCCTTTCTCTTTGGGACTGTGCAATTCCTACCGATGAAGATAGTGTCACAGGGTAACTGCTGCTGTCCCACTGAGGCGCTCTTGTGTTGGTTGCCCTCTTGGCTTTGCAGCTCCACACAGGGAATGTCCACCATGACGCATTTCTTCATCTCTTAACTTTTAGGACTCAGCCCCTCCTGGTACCTGCAGCACGTCATAGTCCGGGACCTGCAGAGCAGCAAGAGCTACTTCTTCCTGGTGAATGACTGGCTGTCGGTGGAGAGTGAAGAGAATGATGGCATGGTGGAGAAGGAGGTTTATGCTGCCAGTGAGTGCTCAGCCCCTGGGGCGTGGGGCTGGGATGGCTGAGGGCGTGGGGCTGGGATGGCTGAGGGCGTGGGGCTGGGATGGCTGAGCAGCGTGGCGGTTCTCATTGCGTTGAGGAAGGTCCCACAGCAGAAGACTGCAGAGAGACCACAGAGATTGCACTCTGGCTCTTCCTCACTGCATTGATGCCTTGTACAGCCAAGTGCTCTGCTGGGTCCTTTGTGCTAGAGGACGAGGCATGGCAAGGATGCAGCTGTGCCAGAGGGACCATATAGATGCAGTGTCGATACTTCCTTGGATATCAGGCTGCAAGGAGGGACCATGGCAGACCCAGCCAGGTGCCCTCTGTGGTGCAGCTGGCCCTGAGAGTCTCTCTCTTTTTGTGCTCAGGTGAGACAGAGCTGAGGAGCTTCTCCCGGATCTTCATAGCAGAGTTGCAGCGAGGTTTCTTTGAGAAGCACGTCTGGCTCTCCATGTGGGACCGCCCACCTCGCAGCCGCTTCACCCGTGTCCAGAGAGCCACCTGCTGCTCCCTTCTCATCTTCCTCTTCCTTTGTGCCAATGCTGTGTGGTATGGCGTGGTGGGAAACGTACACCTCAGGTGCGCTATGTCCCTTGGTGCTCTGGCCCCCGTCCCTTACCTCCTCAGGGCCCCTCCTGTGCTTCCCATTACACAGGACAGGAGAGACCTTATGTCTGCTGGGAATAGGTGCCTTGCTTGTGGCCCTTAGTCTGCCCTTCCTGCTCCAAAGAATCTGGGACCAGGACACAGATGACCAAGGACAATCTGATCGGCTTTCCCCCTTACCTGATTTTGCTGTGTCATCTGTTCGCACAGCCCAAGCCCATTTTGTTCTCTGCACATCTGAAATGCTTGGTTGTGCAATTTTGTCTCGCTCCTTGCTTAGCTGGCAACCCTGAGCACTCTTGCTAACACTGGTTTGTGATCTCTTTCGATTCTCTCCAGCAATGGGGCCGTTTCCAACCTGATCCCCGTTAATGTGGACACAGTGGCTGTTGGTCTGGTCTCCAGCATGGTGGTCTACCCTCTCTACCTGGTCATTTTATTTCTCTTCCGGATGGCTCGTGGCAAGGTAATGAGGAGAAATAGTTGCAGGCTGCCCAGATGGGTGCGATGCCACCAGGTTTGCTCATCTGAGGCCAGATTCTGCCCTTTGTGGAACATCACTTCTCCAGCTGGTCTCTGCACTTTCCTGGTTGTACCTCTGTGCTGCACCATGTGCCCCGCACCACAGCCAGACCTTTGCCCTTAGCAAGTCTGTGTCTCCCTCTTGAGCTGGGAACAGCCCCTGACCTTTTAGGGACAGATTGCTGCCTGGATTCTGACAATGCCCAGACAGAGACCAGAAGGGCAGATTTTAAAAGCTGTTCAGGCACTTACTCCCTCTTGCTTGCAGTATGTGATAGGTACCCAAAAGGTATGACCCTTTGCTGCATTGGCAGGAGCTTGAGAGATGCTCAGTGGAGCATTGCTAATTAAATACCTACCCTGGGTGCAAATTCAGCTGTCTGAGCAGAGCTGTGGTTAGGCAGCTGTGAAAGGATTAGCTGGGGATTTAATGACTAGTTAGACACAATTAGCAGCTCCATTAATTATTGCAGCCAGCTGCTCAGTGACTGATGAGCAGCAAATGTGTCTGATACTTCTTGTTCCTGTAAACACTCCCTGCTTTGCAGGAAGTTGCAAACTCATGTGGCTTCCTGGGAATTTGTGCTTGCGACAGCCTAGATGGCACTGGGCTGTGGTATGTGTGGATACAAGTGCCCAAGGTGCCTGGGAGGCAGTGGAGGATGTGTGTGTGCCTGTTCTCAGCCCCACTGAGCAGGTCTGGGATCCCCCAGCCCTGGGTGCACAAGCGTGGAGCTCCCCAGCAGAGTGGGGATCTGACAGGAGCCCACTGAGCCGCAGGGCTCTGAGCCACCGTGACATCGTCACCTCCGTCCATCCCTTTTCTGCTCAAGCTTTCCTGTCTCTTACAGGTCTCCATCAACCACACCCTGACTCACTCAGACCAGCAGTCATTAGAGATTGACAACTACCTGGACTCCTCAATCCTTGACAGCTCCTTCCCCACCTTCCCAGGGCTCCGGGCAGAGGTAACCTGCTTTGCACCCAAAAGCTGGACAGGCTGCATGGGTCTGTGTGCTCCTGTGCACAGACGCAGTGTCCATCCAGAGAGTCAGTGCAAGAACTGATGCACTCAAGTGCCTCTGGCAAACACTAGTGATAGGGGAGAGCCGTAGCCCTTCGTCTCTCCCCTACAGCTCTGCAGGCCAGTCCCAGGTACTGAGCATGAGCTGTCTACAGCTACTGCTCTGTGTCTGTGAGCGTGGACCTTCCCAGCATGCCTGGGCATTATCTCTGGAGGAGAGCAGGCTCCTGGAGGTGTGGACCCAGGGCTAATTGCAGCTCAGGCTCCAGGTTTCCAGTGACCCCTGATGTTAACAACCTGCTGTTTGAACTAGGGTCAAACGAGTGTCATGTGCCTGAAATGCCTCTGCTTCCTCCACAGGCCTTCTCTGAGCAAACCAAAACAGACCTGTTCTTGGAGGACTCCAAAAGGTAAGCAGGTTTCTGGGGATGGAGCAAGTAGGAGTTTAGTGTAGTTTTCTGCTTTGGTAGACTGGGGTTGTGTTCCCGCAGCTGTTTCCCTTCTAGACAGTCCTATGCAGTAGCCCGGTTGCTTTTCTCATGTTTCCCATTCCCCATGCATACCTGATTGCACCCACTCCTCTGTTTTCCCACAGCCTTGTGCGGTGGCCCTCCAGCGAGGCCCTGCTCAGCTGGCCAGACCTCCTCAGTGACCCCTCCATCATGGGCAACACCATCCAGAAGCTGAAGAGAGGCCGGGCCAGCCGCCACCTTGGACTCGAGGCCCCGTTGGCAACTGAGGAGGACAGCTTGTCGCTTGGCGTCCACCAGGCACAGCCTCGATATTTCTCTGCCTCAGGTGGGTGTGTGAGTAGCATTGCTCTGTGCCAGGGTTTGAATGCCCCAGGGAAGTGCAGGAGGAGCAGTCTGGTCCCTAGGAGCCCTGGCTCAGCTCTGGAGAAGGCAGAATAGCAGAGCCTGCTGCCATCACCACTGACTTCAATTTGAAGGGCAGAGGAGGGGGGTCATATTTTCTTAATAGGGATTTCAGTCTGGGAAAGTAGAAATCCTGATGTGGATCAGTCTGAAGTGAGTGGTCACCACACTGCCAGCAGACTGGGTGCAAGGAGAGATGTGTTTCCATGGGATCTGAATGTTGCAAGCAACCAGCAATTCTTCACTGGTTGCAAAGCCACAGTGTGTCTCTGAACCACTGTAAATGGCTGGAGAAGAAGAATAACTTGGCCTCCTATACCAGCAGTTTCATGCCAGGCTCTGCAGCCAAGCTGGGGATAGACAGGAGCTAGAAGACAGGGAAGAAGGAAGGGCTGTCCCATGGAGAAAGACCTCACCCTGGCCCTCCTTCTCCTCAGTTCCACAGCTCTGGCTGAGCCTGAGCAGTGCAGAACCGTCCCCTGGTGCAGCACTATGTGCTGTGCTCCTGCCAATGCTGTTTGCACTCTCTCTTTCCCCAGATGAGGATCTGATCCGGCAGATCCTAGCAGATGGAGCTAGTGGCATCTCCCATTCCCAGGACCTAGGGCCGTACATGAGGGCTGAAACAGATCTGATCTCAGGCCTGTAAGTATTTGGGGAGTGGAGTCACCCACTGACCCAGTGCCTCCTGTCCCTTGTCCTCCCACCCAGCTCTGCAGCAGCCAGCGTTGCACCAGGCAGCTCTGCTGCACCCAGCCACAGTGGACTGAGATGAGTTTTGAGACTGCAAATGCCTGGGACAGCCTTGTCACAAGTCACTGTGTTCTTGCTGGCCATGATTCTTGCAGCCTCCACAGCCAGAGCTCCAGGAGGGCGCTTCCACCCTTCCGGGAGACACCTGGAATATCCCCTTAAAGCCCCAGCTGAAGATGTGTCTCCAGAGCTTTATGGATGGCTGACAAAGTGCCGGGACATGGGTTCACTTCATGGCACTGATGGGAGGGAGAAGGGGGTCGAATCTCTGTTGTGTTAATCGTGTCCAGAGCACCCTGCTTTGGGACCCTGACCACCACCCAGCTGGGCTGGCAGCTCTCCGCTGGGTAGCCAGTTCAAAGTGGCAGATCAAGGGAGGGGAAAGGCTTTCAGCCCTCCTCCATGAGATGCAGAGCACAGCGTCTGCGTGCCTCGGCAGCCTGGGCCCACTGCTCTAGAAAGAAATGCTTCTAACTGGTCTGGGACTGCTGCACTGGTGTTAGCACTGGAGTTCAGTCCACCTTGGTGCCAGCCTGCTTCCTGCAGAGCCAGCAGGGGTATGGCTCACCAATATCATCGCTTTGCCTTGGCAGGTCCAGCGTGTTTGGGGAGAAGGTGGAGACTGTCATGATGCAGAAGCTGAACGACAAAGGCCAGAGCGTGGCGGCTCCTCCCAGGGAAGTGAGCAGATCAGCCAAGTCGACATGGACAGGTACCAGGGCTGCAGGGCTGTGCCAGCATCAGGGCAGGGAGGGTGGGGGTGTGCAGGAGGAGGGGCTCTTGCACAAAGCAGCACTTGAGAGGCACAGGCGGGTAAATAGAGAAGGAGCCTTAGGAAAGGCTGCTCCCCGGCTTCGGATATATTTGCTGTTTTCTGCCAGCTCCTCTGAGAACCTGATCAGTAAGCCCTGGGCCACCACTTGTGCTGTGACAGTCCTGACTGTACACCCTAGGGAAGCTCTGCTCACTGCTTCCCCATTTACTCTGCTCTCTGCACCCTTCTGTGGCCATCAGTCCCTTCATCCATCCTGCATGAGAGAGTGAGAGTCTCTGTACATAACCAGAGGGGAAAGGGAGTCAAATGCCAAGGAAAGTTCAAATCAACAAACAAAGCAAAGAAGAGAAGAGATGCTTCCTAGTGGGTCATGCAGCACGCCAGCCAGCCAGCTGGGCTTGCACAAGGCAGGGAGCAAGCTGTCAGGCCCTGCAAGGTCTGGGGGGTGATAAGTGCCCGGGTGCCTTGCGGAGAACCTCAGCATCATTTCTCTTAGCATGAGCTCTTGGCTTCCCAAGGCACAACCTCCCTGGGGCAGACTGCAGCATGAAAAATTGGACACAACAGCAATCCTCTTGGGTCCGTTAAAATCCATCATTTCGGCTTGGTTGATGAATGGTTGTAGTATCTTTATGCAGGCACTGATTTGCATGGGTGGGTGAAAGAAGCTGTGCCGAGCGAGCCCCAGGGCAGGGTGGCTTGGCAGTCTGAAGGCAGACAGAGCAACAACTCCGTGTGGCTTTTCATGAGTTTGACGACAGCACCTCCAGCCAGGCTGGGCATGTCCAGTGTCCTGGGGCTCTGAGAGAAAGTAGGGAACCCATTCCACTACCCAAATCAGGATCCCATCTCCTCCTCCTGCCTGCCCTGTTGTCTGCAGATAGGAGGCTGCTCTTCTGAGGCTGGCTGTGTTTCGGTGTGCTGTCCGTGTTGCTGCTTAGCAGGAGATGTGTGGCACAATCCCTTCAAACTCACCCAGGACTGGTGGCAAGCTCTCTGCTGGGATGAGTAGTGTGCTCAGCCCTTTCTGTGCCCGTTGGGACCCTTTTGCAGTAACATTTACACTTGTTTTGCCTCCTCCTTTCAGTTGCAGACCAAACGTTCAGGAAGCGCTTGCTGCCCCCCTGGTGCTCCTATCTGGCTCATGGTATCAGTCTCCTCCTCTTCGCCACCTCCACAGGAGTCTCCGTGTGGATCGGGGTGGGCTTTTCCTCCAGCGTTGCCCTCATGTGGCTCATCTCAGGGATATTCAGCTTTCTGGCATCCTTCTTGGTCTGGGAGCCGCTGAAGGTAAGGATAACATGAGTACACAAGCATATGCCTGTACCTATGTATGTATTAGCTGTAATTAACATCTTGTCTAGATACTAATCAAGTCATACTGGATACTGCATGGATTGACTGCTCTCTCCCATCTTCGTATCCCTGCAGGAGGGGAAGGATGTGCACACCAGCAGCAGTAGGAGGGGCAGGGCTGGTGACAGTTTGTTTTAGGGGTTGTCTAGCTGCTCCAAGAGAGTGCTCAGCAGCTGTGCCGTGCTCGGTGTCCGTGCTGAAAGGCCCACCATGCTGCCCATGGCAGTTCTGGTGGCACAGCTCTCTCTGCAGACTCACGACACTGCTTGTCTCCCCAGGTTCTGCTGGAAGCCCTCTACTTCTCACTGGTTGCCAAGCGCTTGCACCCAGAGGAAGACGATACCTTGGTGGAGCATCCGTTTGTTGAGCATGTTTCTGAGAAGATCAGCAAAGTTCGACCACCACAGGGGTTTGCCCTTTTCCAGGCCAAGGAGGAGGCCAGGAAGGTCAAACTGCTACACAGGATGCTGAAGGTAAGACATCTCGTGATGCCTAGGGCAGAGGCAGAGGGCTGGCTCTGGGAGCTGAGATACATCCTTGTGTGGGTCCTCCCAATCCAGCTGGGATCTCCTGAGCTAGTAGGTGCATGTCATCAGTTTTTGCCTCAGTTTCCCCATCTGTAAAAGACTGGCAGTGGCATTTCATCTCCTCTGTGAAGCTCTGAGATCTGAGGTGGCTGGAAAGCAGAACCGTAAGGGGGTTGATTTGGAGCAGTGGGTGTGGTTGACTCCATAACTCAGGTGTCTGAGATTAGGGCAAGGTTTGCAGTGTGGAGTAGACACCATTTTGCACAAGAAAATTCATTAGTTGAATCTTGTGAAACACGTAACTCCACATCTAGGAGCAGAAGTTTCAATCTCTTTGTAGCTCATTCAGTACTAATCCTCCGTGCTCGTGCTGGGAATACACAGCTGCTTTAACGGAGTCAGGTTATTTTTAACTGAGTGATTTCCCTTTAAAGGATAGAAACCCCCATAACTGTCGTACAAGCCGAGCTGCCAGCGCATAGGAGCTCGTACAGGGAGGTTGTGCAGTGCGTATCAACTGAAACATGTGGTGCTGGGCTGGCCGCTTTGAACAAAGAATATTGTTATAAGCCTGTGGTCTGGGTTTCATTTTAAGCTGCTTCCCATACGGAAAAAGAAAGAACAGAGTGCTCCGGGTCCTGATCCTGCTGCATGGCAGGCAGCAGTCAGTGGAGAGCACTGATTTGCTGCAGGATTGGGAACCAACCCCCCTGTGCTTGGATGCAATCCCTTTCTACTCTCTGCTTGCCAGAATTTCCTCATCTACATGATGTTCTTACTGGTGATCCTGCTCACTAACTACGGAGATGCCTCCCGCAACAGCAGGGCCTTCCTTCTACAGAGCTCCATCAAGCAGCAGCTGGGCAGCAGCGAATTCCTCCGCATCAAGAGGTAACTGTGAAGGCCCTGGGGATGGGGAGGAACAAGATGTTGCTTTATATCAGAGAAGCTGTGCAGGGCTGCAGAGAGGAGTCGGGGAGCAGGCTGGGACTGGCTGTTGGGCTCGTGCTCCACAGTCAAGGGGTTCTTGTCTCTGGGGAGTGCTGGTGCCTCTGTGGAGCTGGGCACTCACGCGTGAGCATGGCACGGCAGTGAGCAGGTCCCTTCTTGTCCCTGTGGTTCTGCTTCTCCCCTGGAGAACAGAGGGACTTGTGGGGGTTGAGAGCTTTAATTTCTTTGAATTTTAATTATTTCCTGAGTGGGGAAGGGACTGTGTGAATTATAGATGTTTATCTTTCTGTATCTGGCTAAAAGGACACAAGTTTGCTCTGTCTCCAAAATTTACAACTGTAAGGTTTAGCCATAAACAGGGTCACGAGAACCAAAAATAACATCTAGTATAAATACGGAGTCCTTCCCTTCCTTGCTCTGCACATATGGTTTAACTAGATTAAATTTTCCCAGCTGAGTTTCCACACCACTGCAAACTTCAGCAGTCCAGACTGACATCAGCAGGGCTGCCTGGGATTAACAGTGTCTTTGTGCCTGCCTCACTACAGACCCCTTGATTCTTCTGTGCAAATAGACGTGGCTTGTCCATGCCACACAAAGTCACAGAAACTTTGATTCACCACAGTACGATCAGGAGTGATTCCAGTGAACTCAGTGGAGTTTCTGGGGTGAAAGTGGTGTAAAGGGGGAGAGCAGAGCAGAATCTGGTCCTAAATATCATCCCTTTCCCACTGCGCTGCCACAGACCCACTGCTCTGATCCTCATCCAGGTGCCAAGTGGATTCAATCACCTTTAGGTCTTGCATGTCAAGTAAATGTCTTCCTGACCCCAGTCCAGCTCTTGGAATGGATGGAAACGCTGCCTCTGCTGGCAGCCAGGCACCCAGGAGGAGAGCAGCCCAGGCTGGCTCTCCAAAACTCAGTCCTATCCTCCAGGTGAAACACAGATGGTCACGGGTGAGACATGCAGAGACTGCCCTAGCAGAGCTGCCCCAGGAGCTCTGCTCTCACACCTCTTCCCCATTGCAGGTCAGATCAGTTCTGGGTCTGGATGTCGCGGGTCTTCCTCCCTTACCTCTACAACAACCGGTCAGGTCAGGAGAGCTACAGCACCACGCTGGGGACTGCCCGGCTGCGCCAGCTCAGGCTGCAGGAAGGTAGGTGGGCAAGGGCCCATGGCTCTGCTGTCATGGGGTGGGTGGTGACATTCCTGGAGGGGTGAAATGGCCATGTCTGGATGCAGCTGGGTCTGAATGAAGCAAGGCAGAGGTTACAGAGGTGTTTTTTTCTTTGCAGCATGTGTATTAGTGTGCCTCTGGCTCTGCTCCTGCAGAGATGAACTGGGGCAGTCGATCACAGGGATTTACACTAAACAGAGAGAGTGACTTTATTTCTGGAGGTGTGACTGCAGATGTGGAGGAGGAGGGGGCTTGGGAAGAAGGGAGATGCTAAGTGTGAAAGCTCAGCTGTGTGCCCCAGCACTGTTTGGCTGCGTTGAGCTCCCCATGGGATAACAGTGTTGGTCTCATTCCAGCCGAGTGCCAGCGCAGTGCCCAGGACGTCCTCCATGGCATGGGCACGGCCTCCAGGAGGAACTGCACCGACTCACACAGCTTTTCTACCGCTGACTATGCAGCTGGCTGGGAAAGGGCGGCCATGAACGTGACGGCAGCGTGGTCCTACTCGCCACCTGACCTGACAGGGTAAGGAGCTGCCCAGCCTCCACCTACACCCCCTGCTCCACCTGCCAAAGACATTGCATCTTTACAGTTGATTTGGTGCCCAGGGTGGTTCCCAGCCCTTGCCTTAGTGAAGCCATTTGCAGCCCCTGAACCTGACAAAGTGTAAATAAACACAGAAATGCCAAAGCCCTTCTCTGAATGTGTCCACACTGGCAGCGTGAATGGTGGGAGGCACGTAGCGGCCTCTCACCCAGCTTCCCTGGAGATGTGCATGTCACCCTGAGCTGTCTGAATGGCAGTGTAGTGCTGTTTTCAGGGCCCCAGGGGCAGAGGGCTTGACTCTCCAGCTTCAAGGGGAGAGACAAGCTGTAGAACGAGGTAACCCAGCCACCCACAGGGACCACAGAGCAGCACTAGCTTTCTGTTAAAGTGGCTTTATGGGAGATTGGCCTTTACCAACATACTGGACATTAAATCACTGTTGGTTTCTGCTCTGGTTTGTTCTTGGATGTGTCTTCATTGAAGTCTGGGGCACCGCAGGGCTTGGGGCTGTTCTGAGGTTGGGAACACTGAGATGGATTAATGCATTTCTGTAATTTGTCTTGTGAAATAAAAAATGGGGCAGCTGTCGCCCTTGGATGTGCAGCATATAGGGGTCAGGGTCTGCATCTGCACACCTGTTCTTGGTGTGCCATGTAGGAGAGCTGGCTGCTCTGTCCTCTACCTCTCACCCCATGGCTCCTCTTCATCTGCAGGGTCTGGTACTGGGGTTACATCTCTTTCTACGATAGCAGCGGTTACGTCCAGGAGCTGGGGGCTTCACTAGAGGAAGGCAGGGCTCAGCTGAATTTCCTTCAGCAGCACACTTGGATCGACAACATGTAAGTGTGGCAGGGGTGAACGGAATGTTCTACTGTCACCCAGGTTTTTAAGGGGTGCTGCTGGAGTGTGAAGGGTGGGGAGAGGATCTATGATCCTACAAAGCAGCGGCACCAAAGTCCAGGGCTGGTGTTGTCCAAGTCCCCTGAGCTGCTCTTCTCTCCTCCACAGGAGCCGGGCAGTCTTTGTGGAGCTGATGCAGTATAACCCCAGTGTGGACCTGCACGCTGCCATCACCCTCCAGCTGGAGTTCCTGGGGGCTGGCCAGGCCATTGCCACAGTCACCATTAGCCCCTTCCCGCTGCTACGGCTCAGTGGGGGTGTCACGCTGCAGCTTCTCATGATGGTCAGTGTGCTATTTCCCCTCTGCATTCCTCTTCCCTCTTGGTCAGTGCACAGATGGCTCAGGGCACCCATTGCCTGGGCTCTTGGAAGGGCGGCGTTGGTCTCTGTGGACTAAAGCACTGCTGCCTGAGGCCACTTGTCCCCATACCTGTCACCACTCTGCTTCCAGACCTGGACAGCACACTGAAAACATCCCTGGCACCGCTGAGGGGGTGCCTCCTGTCTGGCAGCATTTATTGGTCTTGTCTCAGCCTTTTTGCTTCCTTGAACTCATGTCTGTCACTGTGGAAACTTGAGGCTTTTGTTCTTCTGTCCCCAGCGGGGACATCAGCCAGCTTAGCCGTGTCCCCAGAGATCCTGCCTGGGCTGCCTTCCCCTGGGCACTGCCACCCTGCCACAAGTGCATTGAATGTGGTTTGGGGAGTTTCACTGCCAGGGCAGGAGGGAGAGAGGTACTGAGTGAGTGAGGAAGACATGAAAGGACTCGGGGAGTGCTCCAGCTGTAGGCTGGCAGAACTCAGCATAGTACGTGGGGCTTTTGCTGTCCTGGGGTGCTGCAGGGTCTCCTGGTGCAGCACAGCAGTCAAGTCTCCTTCGCTGGTAACCTCTCCATTCCTCCCCCAGGTCTTTCTCATGATGTTTGTGGTCTACTTCGTGGTGTCTGAGTCACTGTCCATCAAGAAGGAAGGCAGGGCCTACTTCACTCTGTGGGGCAACTATGGCCAGTGGGTCTTCATCCTCCTCACCACCTTCACTGTGGTGGTGCACCTCAGCCAAGCCACCCTTGCTGACCAGCAGTGGCTCAAGTACCTCAACAACCGCAAGGGTTTCACCAACTTCTACCAGGTGGCCTTTCTCAACACCGTCTTCAGCACCTTGGCTGCGTCCCTCCTCTTCCTCCTGACCGTGCAGGTATGGAGAGGGTTGGGTGAGAGCAGCATGTTGGTGGGGATGTGTGCTTTGGTCCTCCTGTGCCAGCTTGTCATCCATGCCCGGTCCCATAGCAGGGGCAGCGAAGGGCCCTGAAGTAAAAACGAATACAAGACTGTGGTCCTGCTGTGCCAGGCGCTGGTCAAATGTGACGGGGCTGCTGCCACATCCAGACTCTACCACAGAGGTGGTGGGCAGTGTTGCCGCATGCATCTCTGCTGTAGCACCTTGGGTCTCTAAAACCTCTGGGCCCTCAATTCCCTTGAAGAATTCAGCCTAGTGTGGCTGATGGGATGATTTTTCCCTGCAGGGAGCACGTCGACTAGGATGTCCTCTGCTCTGAGAGTTTGCATTTCTCAGACTTGCAGAGATGTTTGAAAGACCCTTCCCAGGGCTGGAAGGATATTGCAGCAGCCTCTGCGATGGGCCTGCATTGTAACACAGTCCTCTCTCTTGATCCTAGGCTGCCCAGCAGCTGCGTTTTGTCAGGCAGTGGTCTGTGTTTGGGAAAACCTTTCAGAAGTCTGCGAAGGAGCTGACTGCTGCGGCGCTGGCGTTCGCCGTCCTCATCCTGGCCTACGCTCAGCTTGGCTTCCTGGTAACTACCTGCTGTCCCCACCTCACCTTGCAGAGTGGCTGGTCGTCAGCAAGGGCTGCCCAGGCTCGTGTTGCCCCTCATCCCTCACCATGCCATGAGGCAAAGCCCAGCAGGTCCTCTGGGTGCTCCAGTGCCCAGTCTACGCAGGGTGCTCTTGTCTGCCACAGGCCAGGTGGCTTTGGCCAGGGGCTGTGTCTGTGGCCTGTCCCCGTCACAGCCGATTTGTGGGCCATTCGTCAGGGCTCATGCTTTGTAAGGTGGGGTAGCGAGTGTTGGGGGTCAGGGGAACGTTTTGCCACTGATCCCTTCTCATTACATCTCCACTGTCCTCCTTGCAGCTTTTCTCCTCCTCCTCGGAGTCTTTCCGCAGTGTTGGCAGCAGCCTCCTGCTACTCTTCGCCATGCTGCGGGGCAGCGTGAACCTCCGCCCGCCCGAGTCCTCAGGCCTCTACTACCTGTTCTGCACCAGCTACATCACCCTGGAGGTGTGGATCGTGCTGAGGCTGTTCACCGTGGTGCTTATCTACAGCTACCGGGAAATGCACTTTGAGCTGTACCGCCCCGCCTTCGAGCCCCAGGACTACGAGATGGTGGAGCTCTTCGTGCGCAGGCTGAAAATGTGGATGGGCTTCAGCAAAGCCAAGGAGGTGAGTGCAGCCTGGGAGCCTGCGTGGAGAAGGGGCTGGGTAGTAGGCAGTAGGCTGTGGACATTTGCAGAGAATCAATGATGTCCACCGTCCTTAGGCTTCCGTTGCCTCTGGCTGCTTCTCATTGCTGTCCACAGTCGGGTTCCTCTGGCAGGTGAGGGCTGGAGCAGTGGCTACTCCTGGAGCCCCAAGAACTGGGTTAGTGATGGGGTGTTGTAGGGGCATCTGCTGCCAGTTCTCAGTCCCACAGTTCCACATGTTTTTATCTGGGATTGTCCCCAGGTCCGTGCTGTGTTCTGGCCCACCAGGAATGGCTGGGAGCAGCTCTGGGGCTGTATGGAGCGGGACACAGCATCACAGCACAGCTCCTGAAATAACTCTGCCCCCTGCCCCCCCTCTTCTCTTCCAGTTCCGCCACAAGGTGAGGTTCGAAGGGATGGAGCCGCTGCCATCCCGAGACTCCAGTGACTCCAAGTCCTTCCGGGGCCCCACTCCCAGCGCTGCCTCTGACAGCTCCAGGGCCTCCACCTCCTCCAGCCAGCTGGACGGGCTGAGCCTTGTGCTGAGCACTCGGGACAGCCTGGAAGTGGATGCTGACATCCAGCGCCTCCTTTCCCTCTTCGAGATGCTGCTTGCTCAATTTGACCGGGTCAACCAGGTGACAGAGGACGTGTACCGCATTGAGCACCAGCTGGAGGGCTCTCAGAACCGCCGCTCCAGGAGGAGGTACACCCAGATGTCGGAGGAGGTCCTGAGCAGGTACTGTGCAGGCAGCACAGAGCAGGGGCCCTCACCCGAGATCTCCTCCGACACAGACCTGCAGCCCCCACGGGATGCCCCGCTGTGCCCCCGCTCTCCTGCTGCCCCGCCGGGCAGCAGGGGCTCTGTGCCCAGACGGCTCCTTCGAGCTAGCAGAGGCATCAGCGTGGCAGCTTCTGTACTGCCCCCGCACAAACCCTATGCTGCTGTAGCTCCGGCGGTGAAGAAGAAACGGCCCCTCCGGGCCAAGAACAGGGTGCACCCCGCTGTCAAATAACAGTGCATCACGGGGAGCAGTGCCCTCGGAGGGCAGAGAGCACCTGGGAAGAGGTTTGCGAAGGGTGGGCTGTGCCTGCCGTGCAGACCTGGAGCTTCNGCTGCTGCCTGCAACGGGGCTGGCACAGCCACCATCCTCCATGGACCTGACCATCCCCATCGCATGGGCCGACTTCCTTACTGGTGGTTTCCAGCATTAAGGGTTGGTCGGAGAAGGCAGAGCCTTTCCCTCGGGGACAGCTGGGGAAGGGTGCGCGGGGTAGAGTCAGCATACAGAAGATCCCTGTTAAGGTAGGGCAGGATTAAAAAGTCATTTCTTTTGTTAAATGGCCACATTTGCAAAGAGCTGCATATGGCGACTGTCACATGGACACTTTACTGGGGACTGGCACAGGGTGACCGGTACAAGGCTCGCCTCCCTTCCCTGCTGGCTGTGCCGGATGGAAAGGGGAAGAGGAGAGCCCCAAGCCTTGAAGGTTTGAACTGAGTCTTGGATTTTGTCGACCAGACGCACTGTGGAGGAAAGCTACAGGTTTCAAGAAGATATTTAACCTTTTTTTTTTTTTTTAAGCATAAATATATATAGATATAGATAAATGATATCTACACCCAGATCAGTTAATTTCCAGTATTGGCTACTTTTATCCTCCAGAAATTGGTACTATTGTTTGTATTTAAAGAAATCCAATATTTAAAACAAATGACATTGCAAGCTGCAGCGAGCTGCCAGCCCTGCTGCCCGGCCAGGCTCGGAGGGGATTATGAGCTGCAGCTCAGCCCGAGGGGTGTAGAGACCTCGGGCTGCTTTCAGCCGTCTCTGAGCGTGGGGTTGCCAACGTGCTGGCTTCGCTGCGGTCCCCCACCCACCCCCTGCCTGCCAGCGCTCGCCCCCTGCACGGTGGCCTACGGGGTGCGGGCGCTGCTGGCTGCTTGGCTTTTCTAATCCAAGGAATGTATTGACGTAAGTATATGTATTTTTTTGGTTTACTTGTTCGTATGTACTGCCCAGCACTTTAAACAATGCTTTCCTCGGCTAACAATGACACATGCGACATAACAAGAATGGGATAATATATCACAAAAGCAGTATTTTTTGTTGTTGTTGTTTTGTTTAAATCATAAACTGAAATGAGCAAAGCATTGATGAAGTGAATGCAGCCCACAGCACGCCCCAACCTGAGGCAGCTGTGCCGGTACCTCCTGGTGTCTTCCCTAGGAGAAGCACAAAGGCACTGGGGGAGCTGGGGGAGGCAGGAGAAGCCCTAACGGAGCTTTTGTTGGGGTCCCTCCAGCCCTGCCACCCCGCAGCTCCCCGGGACTCGCCATGCCTGGGCTACAGCTGGCCTGTGCTCGCCGTGCCTGGCCGGGGAGATGCTGCGCCGCAGGGCACCCCCTGCTTGCAGCGTTGGGGGTGCTGAGCAGCGGCCAAAGCCTCCCCAGGGCCTGCCTTCACTTCATCACCGCCATTTCACATTATGTATATTGTAAGTAATTTATATGGTTTGGGTTTTTTTGTTTTTTTTTTAAATGTATATATTTTTGTATGTTTGCTATATTTTCATAGCATCGGTAACGTGTTTGAAACATGTAGATAGGACACAGAATACTATTGTCAGAGTTATTTAAAGGATGTATTAAGTGCTTCTTCCTGGGAATGTCCCGTGTATATAAGTATTCGGTGTCTGTGTGCATGTGGTGCGTGTGCTCTCCTCCCAGCTGAGGTTCGGCCAGGCTGGCTCTGGGCCAGTCGCTGCAGGTGGAGCGGAGCGTGGCAGGGGCTGGGAAGCCGGGCAGTGCACAACTTGGTGCGTTCCCAGAACCTGCTCCGTGCTTTGGAAACGCGAGAGGATTGAAGGGAGTTCAGGCGGGCAGTGCTGCAGGGGAGGGTGCCTCGGGTTAGGCTGCGTCTTGCGTCGGATGCCAGTGGTCCTGGAAGCATCCTTCCCGTGCCCCTGGCAGGGGACACCTTTGCAGGCAGAGAGAGGGGTCTTCTCAGACATGTACATTGCTAATCACATCACCTCCTGAGTCTCCCCATCCACCTCCCAGCACTTGTGCCCCACTGTGTTAGATATTTTTTTAAGATTTCATTCTAGCTGTCCATGTGCTTCCTTGGCTCCAGGCACCTGCCCACGTCCCTTCCGGGTGACTGAAGGAGGACACAGGGGTGCTCTTTGTGATGGCTCTGGGACTGGTTTAAGTTACCTTTGAAAAACTTAAGTTGATACGGGTAGACACTGTGGAAAGGTTGCAGAAGGATGTGGGCAGGAGAAAACAAGTGTGCTGTAGCTTGAAGATTACTTAAAGTGAGGTGGTGGTTGGTCACTATAGAGGTTGTCAAAAGAGGGAAGTTGCACAGAGGGAAGTAGAGTGCAGAGGGGAGAAAACCAATACTTGTAACCACAAAGCTTGCATAGTGGGAAGGAAAGGCAGGTAGAAGAGGAGATGACAGAGAAGTGCCTAGAGTTCAGTAGTTGGAGGACTCCAGCTTGGAGGCAGCAGGTGCCTGGAGCCGGTAGAACCAGCAGCGAGGTCTCCAGAGCCCAGGTGAGCGCAGGACTGGGGCCCAGTGCGGGCTCAGGGGCTGATGTTAGTAAACTTCGTGCAGAAGTGATCCGTTACTCCTTACATACCTAACAATCCGTTACTTACAAACGGCATCATCTTCCCCAGAACTCTTCTGGTAGCTGAAGCTGGTTTTCAAGCCAGAGATTTAAAACTGTTTGTCTTGTATTTTTGATTCCTTTTATTTATCCAAGCAGCACAGCCACCAGCCTTAACTTTGGTAGGTGCCCAGATGGTTCTTTTTTTTGGTGACAGGTACAATGCTGGTGCATGTGCCTGCAAGCTGCGTCCCAAAACCCCCAAGGCAGTAAACCGAGCAGCTGGGAGATGTACCAGGATACCTGGGATGTGGCACTGCAGTTCTGGGCACGCCTCCACAGTCGCATCCAGCTGCTGAGCTCATTGCCCCTCTGGTGTGTCCTCCCCAGGGCTAGTAAGGATGTAGGTATAAAGCAAAATCCTGTTCGGTGTGATAAGCACAGGCCCTGGGTGAAACTCGGAAACTGTTCTACTTCTGTCCTTAAAGCCAAAGTTTCTGACTCTTTGGCTGTGCCTCAAAAGGAAAGGCGCTGGAGAAGTATTTAGTTGCATAAACAGCAACTACCCCCAAGGACAAAAGCAAGTTGCTCATCTTCTAACACTGCTGCATAAGCATGCAGGATTTTTTTTTGGCCAACTGAGAGATGGAAAAAAAGAGAGTAACTGTAGGAAAGCACTCGCTCGCACGTGCTGCTGGGTGGGCCACCAGCTCTTACTTTCTTTAGGGTTCTTACATGGGAGATCTGCTACGCACAACTGCACCAGAACAGCCACTTTTAACCTCTAGCTCCGCACCTGGCTGCACCTGTGCATCCCTTTCCCGCTGCAGTGGAGCAACGTGCGTAGATCCAGCCACCCCTGAGGGCCGTGTGGGAATGTTCAGTGAGTAAAATGAACCAAGCAGGTCTTGGAAATCTCTTGCATCTTCAAGAGCCAAAAAGTTCAGTTCAAGAGCCACAGTTCAGTTCTCAGCCCCTCCCCACCCCCACAGCTCAAGTATACTCTTTTAAATGAGGTTGGGGAGAGGAGTTAAGCGCAAGAAGGAGAGACGGAGGCAAGAGGCAGTGGGGAGCCGACTGCTCAGAACAGCCTTTAATAAGCTAACGGGAGGCGAGCAGGCGGGTGCAACAAGGATGTTCCCCAAGTGAAGCGTCAGGATTTTTTTGTTCCCAAGTGCCTGTTTCTTACCAAGCGTGCTCTGCGTGTGTGTGAGTGTGACTTGATACGTGTGACTTACCAAGTGCTTCTTCTAATCAAAGAGGAGCAGAAACGGGATAAGACAACTGCTCTACTTCTTTCCTTCACTTGAAGTACAGAGAGCAGCTCTGGAACCCACAGTTGTTTCCTGAAAAGCCAAACACCTCCACGAGGGCCCATGTGTGTGATGGGCACCACAGACAGCTTTCAGGCAATCGTAGTTCTCATCACAGCATTTATTTGTACAAACTACAGCAACACTCACAGGGTTTCTTCACTGTCCCAGCTAAGGTACCGTGTATACATGCACTTAGCTGAAGCCAGAGTTACTAGTCATGGCGTTAGACCCTCGACAGCAATAAACTTGACTTGCAGCCCTAGCCAACAAATAAATACTCCTGAATGTATATTTCTGTGTTTGTAGTCACCCAGAGATGGTTTCTTATTTATTGTCTTTAACTCTCACCAAGATGCAACAGTATCAAGCTGCTTCAATAAAAACCCTATTCATTAGTTTAAAAGGGAGAGGGAGGGACTTATATATAAGTGCTTTTTTTCTTTTTTTTTTTTTTAAAAAAAAAAAAAAGAACAGATGATTGTGACCAATATGCCAACTGTTACTGTCTGGTCAGCATTTCACTGCAAACAAAAGTATCGTATTTTGTAACTGTGGGGATGTTTCTTAAAAAATGACAAGGTCAAATAAAAGATGACTGCTACGACCTGGCTCTGGTGCTTTTGTTACGCTTGCTCCAGCCTGCTCACCGCTCCCAGCGAGAGCTCAGCAAAGGCTCAGGGACAAAGCAGCTCTGGCCAGAGCTAGTCCAGAGACACCCCTCCCCACCCCATTGTCATTCTGCCTGTGACCAGAATTTTAATTAAGATCTCCTGCACAATACAAGACACTTTCTTAAATCAGCCAGACTATTAGGGCAGCTCTGGGCTGTAATTAACGACATCAGCTCGTCAGTGAAGGGTCTGTGGTCACGGTAAAGGAGACTCAACCAAGGGAGAGCATGGCACAAGTGCTCACGCGGCCCCAGGCTGCCCCTGCACAAACACCCATGAGAGCAATTGAGCTGCTCTGGTCACCTGCGGTGGGAAATGCCGACAGAAGAGCACCCCGCTGCAGAGGTTACCTGAAGCTGAAGCAGAGGGAATATCCCCAGTACAGGGACTGGAACACAGCCAGGTATCGCACCATGTCCAGCACATGGAGGTGCAGCTGGTGGTTACTGAAATACGAGTGATACGGATTGGAAAACTGAAAGGAGGAAAGAATCCACATTATTATGAAACACAGTTTGAATCTTCCCAGGCCAGCAAGAACCCACCGACCATATGAATATTTTATTTCCTTTATGACTTATAAACACTCAAAAACACAACATACACTTAGAGTTCCCAAACAGCCCTGCACAAGCTAGTAGCATCACATTTGTCCCCTCACCTGTCACTTCACAGTTCTGTGTGCAGATTGCACTTGTCTTCATCTCCATTGCAAGGGCGCTGCTGTTAGCTGTTACTAAAAAGCCACGCTCCCCTTTTATTTACAAAGCAGGAGATAAAGTACTCACAGTATAGTCCAGCTTACATGGTTTCTCCCAGTTTGGTAGTGTAGTGTCTGATGACCATCTTACCACAAGATGGGCTACATCATCCCATTCCACCTCTACAGGTGTGCAATGAAAGGACCGCTTGTTAACTGCTTCAACAGCCGCGGTCCCAGAAGGAGAGACTGTCACTATGCGTTAGTGCAACAGGCAAAACTCATTCAGAGGTGATGCCCCAAGACATGTCAACAGTCTTTCAAAAAGGGATTTACCGGGTGCACGGAGAAGGACAAGAGTTACCCCCAGCATCGCTGCAACCAGTGGAAATTGAACCTAGAAGCCAGGTCTGGCCTCTGGCTAAATCTTTGCAGTCAGCCCGGTGGGTGAGACTGTTCGTCGCAAGTAATTCATGGCCCAGCTCTCTGCCATTCTGCTGCTCTGGCGAGTGGCACCCACCTCCCTGTTTTGTGTTGTTTCTGGTCACAAAATCATTTCTGCTGAACGAGGGAGGGTTTGCTGTGAATCTCTCAAAATGGAGACAAATTATTGGGAATTTAAGCAGCAGGTTTGGCACGTCACTTGAGAATGCAAATTAACTCTTACCAGAGCTGGCAGCAGAATAAGTCTGAGAGCCTGAAGCATTCAAGTGCTGAGAGGCACCGAGGCCTGGAGAGGAGCTGGGATTCCTGGGTGCTTAGCAATAGTGACTGGATTTTCAGTACTTCATTCCCAATAAATTCATCAAAATTCCCACAATTCCTGCACCTTCCAACTACGCGATGAACTGCAGAACATCATACTTTGTCTGCTTCCACCAGACACTGGTGTGGAAGGAGTCCAAAGAAAGGTTCTGCATAAAAGTCCCCATCAGAGATGGAAGCCTTGAAATAGCTCAAACCAAATAAAACCAAAACACGTAGAGTTGGTCCTCTCTTGGAGCGTCTGCTGGGGATACAGTGTCCTCCTCAGACAACAGTGGCAGGCTGAGACAGAGAAACATTCAAGCCTCCCAGCATGGTTCAATGCCGAGTCCACATGGCTCAGCCACACCGCGCCGGCCAAACCCTGCTCCTCTGCGTCCATGCAGCCGCACGGAGTCAGCACGCAGGTAAAACGCTTTCGCTGCCTCGTCCGTCCCAGAACAGACACACCGACGCACTGGGATCTACACGAACTCTGTGAAGTCGTCCACCGAGGAGATCAGCCGCTTCCTCTGTCCAGTCTCATAGGTGGGTGGAGGGTCCTGGGGGATCTGGGGAGGGGCCTTTGGCGGAGCAGATGGATGCATCTGCAGGGGAAGGCCAGGAGTCTGGTACTGGGTTTCTTCACGTAACTGGAAGTCAAACGAGAACACGTGAGCTCTGTTCTCTGTGGAACACTTTTCACTCTCCATTTGGGCAGGGCAGGACAGGTTACTCAGGACAGCTTGTCCTACCATCCCTCACACAGTGCCAAGTGGGCGCAGTTCTGTGTCCAGATATTAGGGCTCCCAAATCCCTTACCGACAAAGAAGCTGTTTGGAAGCTTGCAATTCCAGACCTACATTGCTACACTTGTTACTCCCACAAGAGCTGGATTCTAACCTTCCTACACATACTCCTCCTCTTATTTGGCAAGTTTGGATAGCTGATTTTATGTGCCTTATTTGTAATAAGCCTCTAAGGTGGAGCCCGGTTCTAAATACTAAGAACAGACAGCTTTACTTACCCGGTGCCTGAGCCTCTTGATATGACGTAGCCTTGCAATCCATTTGGATGGGTACGTGTCAGTAGGGTTGGATCGACTATGATGAACCTGGGAAGCCATCTAATTTGGGACAGGTGGGGAGAAGCAGGGAAAGAGAGTAGGCACATTAATGTAACCACAACAATAATAATAGAACATTTCAGTATAGTTTGACAGCGACTGAAATACAGCTCAAAGTTATAACTGTTCACATGCTACCTCTGATTTAAACATTGACAGAAGTAACCGAAGCAGAAAGCTTATTCGTTTGCTTTAGCGAGCCCTACTCGTTTCCTTGGAAGCTGGTGATGCACCAAGACACCAGCTGAAAAACAGAAGGTCTCGGGGAGCTCAGAGGTACTCACGTTAGCGTGCAGGGCCATCTGACGGGCTACAAATGGCAGATTCTTATCAGAAATGATCTTAGCGACACTCGTGTCCACGAGACCCTCCATGTCTTCATTTGAAAGGAAGAAGAAAAAAAATTATTGTAAGACAGTGAAGAACAAGCCAAAAGTTGCCAGTAACTAAACGGACAAGTGATATAAACCTGAGGAACTGCACCACAGAATCTCAGAAGTTCCCACTGAGCTCCACAGTTCCAGCTGTAACAGAACTTGTACTGCAACTTATCACAACTGGCTCTCAAACTCTGGCTGCTCCGTAACGGTTTGAGGAGAGCCTGCTGGGCTCTCTACCACATGAACCAAAGTGTGAGGAAAAACCACACCACAAGTGCCCCTTTGGTACTCAGAAAGCAAACGCCCCTGTAGATCACTATACCAGAACTGCGAACTCGCATGGAGCCACGACCAGTTTCCGAGTATCAGGTCCTGCAGTGCTGGGAAGGACAGCAGAGGCCAAAGCCACAGGGACCTCCACCAACCAAGCCATTGTTGGAGGGACCTGCTCTCCTCTGCTGGCACTATCTTAAGTTTGAAGATAGTATGAGTGGTACAATGGGAAGATACCTCTTATCTCGGGGAAGATATATGAGCCGGACATATCCAGACATAACTGAGCAGCAAATTGGTTTCAAAGAGTTTCTCCTGGAAGTTTTTACTTTTGAAACACAAAACCACTGCAAAGTGAAGGCAGTTATTGCACCACCAATACAGCAAAGACTGAGAACAAAGCCTGGAGGGATTCCTACCTTTACGACACTGCAGCGTCACCAGGTTACAGTCATAGTCAAGTGGTGTGATGATAACGTGCACAAAATTGAACTGACCCTAATGAGAAAACAGTAAAATAGTCATATAAGTTTTCCTGGCAGCCACCGCAATTCTTGTGAATGCCATAAACTAACACATGTGAATCCACCAAGGCAAATAACCGCCGTTCCTGATCTCAACGCTGTTTGCTAAGATAACACACATCAGATTAACGTTTTACAAACAGCCATGTGCCTTTTTACAACACACCCGCAAGTCAAATCTTGTACCTTTATTGTTCCCAGTTTAAAGTCTTCTCCAGAATCATTGTAAACAATAGAAACAAAATCATTCCCAAGGTGCCTTTTCTTGTCGCAGCGATATTTATCCAAATCCTTTGTGGGCATCAGAGTAGCAATGTGGAAAATGGCTGAAGAGAAAACAGAAAAATCCTTAGGCTGGCCCGGGTAACCAGTGCTGCAAGCAGCAATGGTCCACGTGCAGCACTTGTCTGGAAGACAAAGTAGGACCGGCATCACAATAGTATAAAAAATAAGTTATGTTCCCTCAAAAGGTTTGTCCCCATTTGTGACAGCCGAATCCAGTCCCTCTGGACTGCTCCAGCAGTACCTGGAGTACAGAGCGCAGTGGCCAGCAAAAGGGCAGCCTCTGAAAGCTCTGCTCTTGCCAGTTTTTAGGTACTGCCCTGCGCAGTCTTCTCTAGCACCAGGCTCAGCAAAGTGAGTGGGCTTAGCTTTCAGCACGTGCCTGATGTATACTGGAATAAGCGTTCTCATCAAGCTACCTATCTGTTCATAGAAAATGAACAAGGGACTGGAGAAGTGCCTCTGGATATTTTTTCCATGACCACAGTAGCATGGTGAGTAGAATCTGGTTTGAAGAGGAAGAGTTAAATAGCTTAAACCAGGACTTCCCCTCACTGAGCTCCGCAGAGCACCAGGGCCACAGTGAGTAATCAGCAGCTGCTCCACGGAGCCAGGTGATGACTGGGATGCAGAGCTGTATGAAAAAATTTGGGAAGTTCACCATAGCTTGTTAGATCCTGGACGATATCTGCAGTGCTTGGTGCTGCAGGAGCTGGGTAACACTGCAGTTCAATTAGCAATGACCACAGTAATGACAACCCTCCTGCTTTCAGTACTGCTCTCCAGAGAAACGATTAGCAGAGTTTTGACATGCATGCACCACCCTCAATCAACAGCCTTCATAGCAGCTCAAGAACAAACAGCTTATTCTACAAACCTCTACACCAAACCATATCAACCTTTAATAGAGCAGACTTTTTTTAAAGTGGTGTAATTTTATTTTTTTTTTTTTTCCTTAAAAAAGGCAGGTATGCACCTCTCCCAGACTTTAACACACGGCTTGCAGAGACACCAGAGAGAGCATGGGAGGAGAACAGAGCCCCCGGTCATCTTTACTACATCCCTGGAAAGGAAACCGCTTGTTGAAGGCAGGTCAGTCTTAAGATGAGAAAAGACCATCCTTCCACTTCCAACTTCTGGAGCCTCCTTACCTTGCATAATGTCGTCGTGCCAACAGTAGGTAAACTGTCCATCCTCCCCACACACGTCCAGGCCACCAAGGTAAATTTTATCTGGCTGACAGTCTTTGAGCTCAATGAGTTTTCCTAACCCAGTCAGGAACTCTGTATAGCGATAGGATCCGTGTTCATTTGACAGAATTGCAATTTCGTTGTTGCTCTAGGAAATAAGAACATGGGAGTCCCACACTGAATGCTAAGAGCACTCAATCAGTATGAGGGATTAGGTTATTACCTTCCTAGAAGGGCTTCATGCGGGCACTGATTTTTAGTGCAAGAAACTAAGGAAAAGCAAGGCTATTGCAGGAGCAGGACAAATCTCACAGCTGGAGTAGTGGTGTCTGGCTTTCTGTTGAGACGTAACCATGAAAGGATTGATGCATCTGCACACAACTCACCTGGCCTTCTCCAACGTAGAGCACGGCAATCTTGTGCGTGTCGTAAGAAGGAATTTGATCCAGGAGCTGCACAGATCTTTCAAACGTCTACAATCAAAACATTGGTCACATCTTTAAAAACTTATCTCCACACAACCACTGCCCTCCCTAAAACCCCTTCAGGACAATGACAGCACAAAGCAATCACAGATTCCTGACCTTCACTAGTGTCCTCCTTGATGAACGCTGCCCTATTCTGTTCTGCAAGGGCACAGTGCATCAGCAGTCCCAGGTACACAGCAGTGCTGTATGGCATCTGTCACCACCCTTTCTTGGTTTTATACTTCAGATGAGATTAATATGGCAAACTGCACGGGTTAGAAGCACTTGCCATGACAATATTATATCCTATCTTCATTTAAGCTCCAGGCATGAAAAATTATGTCTCATGCTCTGAAGAACATTTTTAGCACAAGGCATCACCTCATCTCACTTAGGCTCCCTGCTGCCTGCCCACCCGAGCCTAAAGAGAGGGGAAACATCGGCAGGAGGTCTATGGTGCTCAGTTCACAAGAACCCCATTCCAGCACTACTTCTCCAGGAAGTTCATGACTAATTTCTCATATGATCACAGAAAGCTTCCCAATTATAAGGAGGGCTGACAGGTTTGTCTAGTGACATTCTGCCAATATCACCTAATGCTCAGCTTTCATCCTGCACTCCTCCTGCCAGCAAAACCCAAAACTCCCCAAATCACCCTGCCTTCTGGTTGGGATTCTGAAACAGCACCAGCAAAATCTCCCAGTATCTCAAATTCAATCCAGAGCCATAAAGCGGGAGCCACCAGGACCAGGGAATAGAAAATCTTCCATCTGTAGGACTGTTGGTAGGAACCACCTTTAAATCGCACCACCTGAGCCGGACATTTCATTTAGTATCATTTATGTTTAAAAAAAGTAGTAAGGTTAGAAAAAATAATGACAAGATTAAAAAAAAAAAAAAATCCTTGCCTACCTCATTTGGCAACAAAAGGGGCTTGTTGTTTTCATCGCCAAAGAATGGGGAGTGGTACAACTGTAAAAACACAAAGCTATGGGAGAGAGAGGAAAAAAGTCCTGTTACTGCAAAAATAAAGTCCATTTTGACCTGTTGTGTGTAAGAACATTATGTACCAAAGAGAAGCAATTAAAATGTTAACAGAGTATTACTCATCTTCTAGAGACACTTTAGGTGCCTGGACTACCTGCAGTTTGTAATAGACCCCTGTCATAAAAAACAACAGTAATGTCAAACAGCAGCAGCTGCACAAATTCCCTGTTCAAAAGGCAATCTTTACACTGAACGGAGGAGTAGGAATGCACTCCTGCCTCACAGCTATGGGCACTACTTCTAGGATAGCAGATTTTACAGACATTTGCGTTTTACCTGCCCTCAATAAGATGAAGACTGTGTCATAATGCAATTTTAGACAACTACCAATATCTAAAGTTCAAATAGCAACTATTATAACCCTTTCTTTTCCTTCTTCTTAGTATTTCGCACATTATAATTCTTGAACTGCAAGACTAGTAATTCATTCTGTTCACAGCAAAACTAACTCTAGGTGACCTGCATTCAAGCCCAACCTGCATTTGGACCCTAAACTGGGTTAGATTAAGAACATGGGGAAACTATTCCTCCATTTCCTTCACCATTTAAGAGACCCATTTCCTAAATCACAAAGTTAATTTGGTGGTAGTGGGTTCAACATGCCTGTATTAGCTCCTGAAAAAAACAGGTAATTAACCTTTCTTTTTAATCAGATACTGTTTTGTAGATCCCATAAAACCAGCAGGCAACTTCAACTGAATCCAACCATGGCTGCAGCAATTCTGAGCTTACCACTTCTAGCTTCAGATAAGCCCCTCCACCCACCTTGGGTTTATTCCGGGTACTTTCTCCGCATTGGAGGCTGCTGTTCTGCTCTTGAAGGCATCTCTCTCGATCCTTTTCCCCCTCCTTGATGGGGCTGAGTCAGAGATGGTGTATCCTCGGGGCCGGTGCCCAGAGGGTGAGCGAGGTGAGGTGACAGGACCGGTGCCATCCAACCCGCCTGACCCAGTCATTCTGGCGTCCTCCCCCTTGCCCAGCCAACTGCCCAGACCTTCCCCTTCCAGGTTCCCAGACTGGGATTTTGATTTCACTTCTGTGCTCAGCCTCCTTGTTACTTCTCTGCCATTTGCATCTTTGAGGACCTCCTGCAGTGTCTGTAGCTCAGGGGAAGAACTCGACTTGCTGAGCGGCTGGGATGGCTGGAAGGAAAGCTCCTCCAGTGTTCGGCCATCCTCTGATGGCAGGACTCTCCCGATGGGAATTCCACCCTCCACCAGGTCTTCTGACTTCAGAGATTTTTCTTCTTGGCTGGAGGTTGAGGAGGACTTGAAAAGGCAGAAAACAAAGATGAACAGTTTTCCTGATAAGCAAAATAAAAGCTGACAACAGTAACGCTCGAGGCACCCCTTGACACTTCCAGTGGAAGATGAGCAGAAAGGTGCCAAGGACAAAGAAATGCAGATCAAGGATCCTGAATAAAACAGGTATTTACTGCTGCTGCTCTGCATGCGGTCCCTCACAAGCCATCCAACCTCTGAATCATGACCACACGCGCATTTTGGTATCATTAGTGAGTTCTTTCAGAGGGTGCCATGAGGGACTTATCTGAGCACAGACAGTTCTCCCTTGTGTCTAAAGACACGGCTGTCATACAGGACAGAATTGGTTAACCTGTTTCTTCTTACCCTGCTATAAGATTCCTGGTGTTTACCAAACCTTTCCTCGCTCAGGACTTGTTCAGAACATGAAGTCTCAATGTCCTCACTCTCTGGAGACTCAGCTGGGGACTCAGTTTCCTTTAGCTCCATTTCCAACGGGCTCCCTTCCTCCAGCACCACCGCTGATTCTATCAAGACACAAGGCAGAAGAACTGAAGTCTGCAGAGAGGCACAGACTGGCAGGCCCCCATCCTCTCCTCTGAAGTACCAGCCTTTTCCCTATGGGATTTCAATGGAAGGCCATATTGAATGAGTGCTCTGGTTCTTTGATTTCTTGTCATGTCAGACTTGCTCCTGGTTCCCCTTTTGTATAGAATAACTGATCACCTTACCCTCACAGCAAAGGGCTGCGTCTGCTTTGGTCAAAATAAGTGCAGTTGTTTCCAATTGTTACTGATGAACAAGCAGGGGACAGAATGAGGAAATGGGACCTTGTACATCAATGCTCGGTTATCAGGACAGACAGGAACTACAGAGATGTAAGAAAGTACAAGACTAGCATTAAAAGTTCATCATTATCCAGGCAATGAAGACATCAGTTCTATGCAAGTGCGCAAAAAAGTAAGTTTTTCTTGTACTGAAATGCAATGCTCCTGTGCCTTGTAGTGGCCTAGAAGGAGATAAGAAATTTCACCAGGAGCCATTTACTTGCAGTTTGGCAGTTTTCCTAGTATGTCTCAGTAGAAGCAGAACAACTCAGCCCTAGATATATGAAAGGACAAGAGAGCAAGAGTAATACATGCACTGCAGCAATACTGGGAAACCTGCGTGTGGCATCTGATCAGACAAATGGTTAATGAAACCACACTGACAAGAAAGCTCCTTGGAAGCCCTGCCTACGGTGGAGGAGGTTATCGCAGCATTTAACGTTGTCTCTACTCCAGGCAGTGACCCTGACCACAGGGATGAGTCTGACCAAAGGCTCCTCTTGGCCTTGCTTTTTTTGTCCTGAGGAAAAGGCTGGAGAACAGGAGGCTTCCCATTATGCACACAAGGGACTGGAAGACCAATCTGAAAGGCCAAGATTTGTTTTCCAAAATAAAATAAAAAAAAAATTAGCACACACAAAAAATAAAGAAAATCGTCAAAATTAAAAAAAAAAAAAAAGAAAAATCACTAAAGCAGCTTTTCCTGGATTGATTTCAGCTCACGGGACCAAAGTTATTTCAAAGAAGCAATTAAGAGTTAGCATTGCACACACATATCTTCTAAAAAAAAAAAAAAAAAACCAAAACCAACCAAACAAAAAAAAACCAAAACAACGTGCTGATNCCTTCCCACACACAAATATCCAAAAAAAAAAAAAAAGAACCAAAACCAACCAAACAAAAAAAAACCAAAACAACGTGCTGATCTGGTTAGCTGTCCAAGCCAGAACACACCTGCATACATACAGTGTTTCCAAGCTTCCCTTGCTCTTACACGACTGCCAAGATTGCTGGTGTTTTTAAATAATGCGAGAACTCGCTAATTATTCTTCAGGTGGGAAGAGAATAATATGAGCAGAAAGAAGTACAGAAAAATATTTTACTGCAGCATCTTTGTGTTGCTTTAAGAGGCCTATGTCAACAACAACCAGCAGTTCAGAATACCCTGCTGCTCTACAGAGAATTTTGCAGTGAAGGAAAGAAGGCAGAAAGACATTTCAACCCTCTAATTAAAATCACAAAGCATTGCAGATTATCAAAGCAATGCAGGTGTTGTGCTCGTAAGGTATGCAATTTGATCTCCACTTCATTTAATTACGAAGTCAGTTTTACTGAAGTGGAAAAAGATTTTACACTACTATAGAGCCTCCAAAAAGCTAGAATTTAGCAGGTTTTCCCCTGAAATATATTTCTTATTTTTTTATTGAAAAACCTTTTAACCAGCATCTGTTTTAAAGTCAAACTTTATATATATCATATATATGTATCAGCTCCTTTTATCTTTTGTGTGTCCAATTCTGACAGATTGCTGTGGGCTGAGTAGCACGGGACTTCATTTCAGGGTAGCTTGTCCTGTAGCATACTGTACTATTCTCAGAAGTGAGAGCTTTTACTTTCAGCAGAACACAAAGCCCATTGTAAAATGAAGCTGAAAATAAATAATTCAATTAATCAAGCCACTCAGACATTTTGACAGGTCATTTAACACTGTGCCTCATGACACCCAATCCATCCCAGCTAAAACAAAAGTTGCTTTAAGAAATTGTCTGCACTTGCAAATGTTGGATCTGGCTTGGACTTCTTCATGCTAGTCAAGATCCCATTTGTTGAGAGTAATGAGACTGGGTACAGACAGGAGACATGGAAGGGGAAAATGAAGTATGAGGGATACATTTTCTATGAATCAGAGGTGTTCTTCTATGGCAATACTTTTTTTTTTTTTTTTTTTT